>JAVGVS010000469.1:143399-288934 GCA_032718565.1 Distichodus sexfasciatus | reverse complement strand
TTGGTGTTGGAATTGGGTTATGTTTAGGTGGAATTTGTTGTTGGAAACTGTTAGACGAGATTCTAAAGGTAACAGTGATATGGCGCATGCCTATGTTTGTTTACATTTACACACTATTTAAAGCCTTTAAAGCGACGTCACAGTTCCGCCCACGGCACCGGGGGCTGTCGGGTTTAAGAGGTTTTAACAGGTACTTTAATGATGAAAAAGCGCTAAGGAGCGCTCGGAAACCGTCTAGAGTGAAGGAAACGCATTTTTGGAGCAGGAGAAGCACACTTATCACAACTCCATTCAGAATGCTGGAAACAATGAATAACCATCTCTGACATGTATAAAACTCTCTTTTATGACAATTAAACCATGGAATTGGCATTTTGGAGTTGTAGAGTTAAAGTTATGGTTCAAGCCATAATCAAAATATTAAAGCCTGTAAAACACTGCAAACATGTAGAAAACGACTTCTTATATCCTTAAAGTCAGGTTTATGAAGTTACATAATAAGTTTGAAGGTTCATATGCAGTTTCAAAATAAGTGTTGGTGGCCTAGTGGTAGCACACTCGCCTTTGGACCAAGAAGTTGTGGGTTTGAACCCGACCTCTGGCTGTACCAACATTGGGTTCCTGAGCAAGACCCTTAAAGGAACGCTCCACTTTTTTTGAAAATATTCTCATTTTCCAACTCCCCTAGAGTTATATAGATGTGTTTTACCGTTTTTGAATCCATTTAGCCGATCGCCGGGTCTGGCGGTAGCACTTTTAGCATAGCTTAGCATAAATCATTGAATCCGATTAGACCATTAGCATCTCACTATAAAATGACTAAAGAGTTTCGATATTTTTCCTATTTAAAACTTGACTCTTCTGTAGTTGCATCGTGTATTAAGACTGGCAGAAAATGAAAAGTTGCAATTTTATAGGCCAATATGGCTAGGAACTATACTCTCATTCCGGCGTAATAATCAAGGAATTTTGCTGCCATACTGTGGGTGCAGCAGGCGCAATAATATTACGCAGCGCCTGAAATAAGTCCCCAGCTAGGTAACTTCCAAAGTGACTGGCACTATGTTTGTGTAGTTGCTGAGTTACAGTCGGCGAGTTGCTTAGTGGCTGGATTTACCTGTGTACGATTAGCCATGGTTGTGTGCGTTGTAAAGGGCTGTAATAGTAAGTCGAAGCTGTATTCCACCGTCATGTTTCATAGAATTCCAACGAAAAACAAGCAACGAAAGAATCAATGGCTGTTCAGCTACACTTTCCACACTTTCCTGTCTTTCACATTCTAAAAGTTTGTCTTCTGTGTATTCAGGTTCAAACAGATATGGTTCAGAATCTGCACCAAAGAAAATGTTTTCTGAATCGTCTCTTACTAATGTCTCCATGGTTGCAAGGCAGCAAGCAGGTGGTCACGTTGGTTATGTTGACAGAAGTTAGGCTATTAGCAGGCGCTGCGTAATATCATTGCGCCTGCTGCACCCTTGGTACGGCAGCAAAATTCCTTGATTATTATGCCGGAATGAGAGTATAGTTCCTAGCCATATCGGCCTATAAAATCGCAACTTTTCATTTTCCGCCAGTCTTAGTACACGATGCAACTACAGAAGAGTCAAGTTTTAAATAGGAAAAATATCGAAACTCTTTAGTCATTTTGTAGTGAGATGCTAATGGTCTAATCGGATTCAATGATTTATGCTAAGCTATGCTAAAAGTGCTACCGCCAGACCCGGCGATCGGCTGAATGGACTCAAAAACGGTAAAACACATCTATATAGCTCTAGGGGAGTTGGAAAATGAGCCTATTTTCAAAAAAAGTGCAGTGTTCCTTTAACCCTAAGTTGCTCTCAGGGGAACTGTCCCTGAAATTAGGAAATGTATGTTGTGCTGGATAAGAGCGTCTGCAAATGCTGTAAATATAACTCTCTTTTATGACAGTTAAACCATGGAATTTGCATTTTGGAGTTGCAGAAATAAAATTATACTTCAAGCCATAATCAAAATATGACCGCCTGTAAAACACTGCAAACATATAGAAAACAACTCTTGTATCCTTAAAGTCATTTTTATGAAGTTTCATAATATTTGTCCTGACAAGGACTGTTTTCTTGATTAAAAACTGCTTTATTGATCTAATTGTCTATGTGATATTGACAGTGAAATGCTCTCTAATATACCACTATTATTGCTAATATACAGGGGAAACCTATTTGCCCAGTGGCCGGGCAAAATACTTTCCCCTGCTATAACACATAAGAAGTAATTCCCAGGTACTATACTGAGCACACTAATCTGTCTACATGTCTATGTGATTTTGACAGGGAAATACTCTCTAATATACCACACTTATTGCTAAAACACAGGGGAAACCGATTTGCCCAGTGGCCAGGCAAAATAGTTTCTCCTGCTATAAGGTAGTAACAGTAATTCCCAGGCACTACATTAAGCACACTAATCTGTATAATTGTCTATGTGATATTGACACTGAAATGCTCTTTAATATACCACTCTTATTGCTAATATACAGGGGAAACCAATTGGCCCAGTGGCCAGGCAAAATAGTTTCCCCTGCTCTAATGTATAAACAGTAATTGCCAGGCACAACATTAAACACCTACTTAATGTGTTATAGCAGGGGACACTATTTTGCCTGGCCACTGGGCAAATCGGTTTCCCTGTATTTTAGCAATAAGAGTGGTATATTAGAGAGTATTTCACTGTCAAAATCACGTAGACATGTAGACAGATTAGTGTGCTCAGTATTTCACAGACAAAAATTACGTAGACCTGTAGATGGACTAATGTACGTAACCTGGCACTTAATCACTGTTTGAGTTTTAGAAGGGGAAACTGTTTGAGTTGACACCTGGCACCAGATCACGATTACTGTCTCACTCGTACAACAGCAAGGATCGCAGATCAGTTGGCTGAGGAAAATGATACACTTCGCGAGAAAGTAAAGGAGCTCGAACCACAAATACAGGCTGTTTTGGACTAACTCGCTTTGCAGGATCGGACGAGGACATCCGATTTTACACCAGGTAAGTCCACCTTACAAGAGTATTTTCCTTCAAGCGAATCCACCTTTGTGTTGGGATCAGGATTATCCTGATTTTTGTGATCAAATCTATCCCAATTCAGACACAGACTTTTGAACAACACAACGTTAAGGTTTGATCCAGATTAAAACTGAGATTGGATTAGGTGATCTGATTTCAGAATCCCTCTTTTCCCTTTGAACAACCAGTTTTAAAGATTTAATCCAATCGGTTATCCAAAATCCCTTTGGAGTACTTTTGAACAACTGGGCCCATGACTATGGGTTGATTCACTCTGGAGAATCCCTTTAAGTCTTCATGTAAAACAAATGTAGTAAGTCGAGTAAAAAGTACGATGATTGACCATGCGTAACTAAATTAGTTTCCCATGACTAACAATTATTTTTGTGTGTTTTGTTTGAAAGATTCCATTCTTAAGACCACCTGATGGCATTCTGGAGGCTCATCGAGCCAGCAACATCAAGGTTCATCCGTGTGACAAGAGAGGCATCGGTCTCTGTGGCAGAGAAGAGAATACTGAACAGATCAATTAAGTTGCTGCCCATATATGAGTTCCTTCTTTTTCATAAATATCTGCTGTAATAAAAATGAATTATCAGTAAACAATGACCTAAGAACTGTCTTGTTCTTGTTGATTTCTCATTATAATGTGAGGCCTTCAAGTGGGTTGTTTTAAGTTCATTTAAGTTACTAATCAGAAAATATGAGCTAAACAGGGTTGTAACATTGACCACTTGACTTAAAGTGTACACAGCAAAGGTGAACCCACACCAATGTGTTGCTAGATTTTAAAGTAATATTCAATGAGTCAGGCCCACTTGAGGGAAATTAAATACGAAGGGAGACCAAGTTGATATTTCAAACAAGTAATTTATTAATTAAAATAAGTCAGTAGATGTAAGGCAAACTAAATTATGGTGTGAATCAGTGTATTGTTTGTTTAAAAAAAGGAGGAAGAGGAGCAGCCAGCCATGAAGCAAACAGTTACCTATTGGACCTGACCTATTGGAAACAAATTGAGAAACATCAGTAAAATTCATCACTTCATAACTACAAGTAACAAAACTACTGTTTTCTTGATTTGATTGAGAAAAGTAGGCCTAACAAATTTTTAAGGGAACGCTATCTTATCCTACACTCGGCATACACTGTGAGGTGGTTTTGATCTGTCCATTGACGGATAACATAACATCCTCACACACACACTACACCTGTCACTGGATCTTTCTTGGACACTGAGGGGAAATACAAACCCAAATTAAAATACATACAACCAGTTGCTAATCATACCAACATAACAAGGTTTTTAGTAACACTAAGAAAGTATGTCGTAACATTGACACGATTTGATATTAGTAATATACTTAGCTGCTGTCTAACAGCTGAGCTAGCTGCTAACAGCTGAAGTAACGTTAGCTATCGCTGCTACTCACCTTCAAAGTTGTGGATGTAACTTGATATGTACAGTTTAAATCCTTTTTCACGCTTGCAACCGGGTGCAGATGCACAGTGGTCGACAATCCTGTGGACGTCGTTCACGTCAATTTTCGGGATGTCCTCGTAGATAACGGGTGAAATATACCATCTTGCACAATCAAAATAACAATGCCACGAAACGGAAGTTGTCGACCATACACTCAACACACGGAAGTTAGCCGGAAGTTCTTTTGTGCACGTAGCCTATAGTTTGGATTATGCGCAGTGTAAATCTATTTATACGAGTCATGTTGATTCATAGCAATCGTGTTATAGAAGCAAATTCTTTAAACATTTCATCTGCTGGCGAGACCAAGACGATATGAGTATTTCATGACATAGCTGTTTATTAACGTATTTCTTTTTTTTCTTTCATTTATTGTAAATCAGGTATAATACACAAGGACATGTATAAACAGGAAAGAAATAGAATCGTGGTTACTTGACGTTTAAAACGTGTATTCTGAATGGAATATTTAAGTATATAAAAAGGCTTCAAAACCCAGATGGAAATTCTCGAAACACTGCCATCTAGCATACTGATTTAAAATTAGATTGTGAACGCGCATTTTAAGGGGAAACATCTGCGCTAATGCACACAACATGCGGTGACGTCACATTCGTCCAATATTCCGAGCTTCAAATATTGTCGCATTAGAATTGAGTTGCGTTTCATAAAAACGTGACCGTAAACTAGTTAATTCATATGGCATGTTATTTTGTAGTTTCAGGGTCATGCATTACAATTCTCACACAGGTGAAGACACTTCCAACAGCAGACAGAGAAAGTGCATTGGAAAATATGCAGCACAAACACCTAAAAAGCTGACAAAAAATAACATCTAATCCTAATTACATGGTGAAATCGTAGTTACTTCATACGAGTGTTTACAATTTCCCTTTGCTGTCTTCGAGTGGTGTGTGTGTGCGTGTGTGTGTGTGTTCGTAAACACATAAAAGCATCTGGGAAATATGAAATACAAAAACTGAAATCAGAAATAATAAATGAAAAAGTTTGGTAATGAGAAATACTACATAAAATAATACTATTTGAACAGTTAGAAGTATTTTTCTTTATCACCTTTTACTTTATGTAATGACCCTCTTGGACTTTGGCCATAACAGGCCCTTTTTGACTTTGCTATGCAGCCAGTAGATGCCACCATTGTTTAGTTTTGATGCCTTCAGTTCAGTCCTGTGTCTACTGTCTGTCAAGTTGTTGTCCCATCTTCCCTTTGTGTCTGACTGGTAGATCAACGCTCATTAGTTAGTTCACTAGTGGTTCCTGTCTGTTTCGGTACAGCCCCGTTTCTGTTGGTTCTCCCTTCATTGGTTATTCCTGATTGTTTTCTGACTGGTTTTCCAATCAGACTGGTCTGATTAATCCTGTTCATTGTTCTCTTCCCCTTTATAAGCTCAGTTTTCCCAGTGTCTCCTGTCGGTCCACCCTCACACTACTGTCCCCATGTTGACATGCTTCGTTTGTTTTGAAGATTCCCGAGAGTTTTGTTTTGTTTGTGGCCCTCGTGCCGGTTTATGTTTGAAGTTTTATTAAATAAATGTCTTGCAACTATACCTCGACTCTTGTCATGCCGATACGCCCCGTGACACTTTATTACATATTTTCTACTTTCTAACTCCTTAAGTTTTGCTTTCACTTGTGTAGTTACGGATCTTTGACCTCTAGGGGCACAAAAAATGCTACATAAATTTAGGCAGTCTAGTTCACTGCCTCCTTTCTTTGATGCTTACCGCATCAGCTTACTGCATCAGTTTACAACCTTACAGTCTTACAAAATCCAGACCAGTTAACAATGACCCAAATGAAAAAAAGTGAGATTATACTAAGCATTTTAATGCTTCAACACGTATCCCCACTAATCAATAATTAATTCTTATGATAATATAACATATTTAGGAAAGAGAAACAATGTTTGGAATTGTAGACAAGTGTTTAAATAAAGGTAAATAACAAATATATTGGGGAAAACACAAAAAACAACACAAAACCAAACCGCCCTCCCCCAAGTTAATACAACATATTTCCACACAAATGGTCCTATATCATTCTCTACCATCTGCAAGGAGTATAATGCAAGCTCACGTCATTGTATGTGGGTTTGTTCGGGTTTGTGCATGTGTGTGTGCATGGTTAATAAGTAACAAAGTAGTTCCAAAGGTTCATACTCGCATGAGGGTTGGGATTTTTTTCCAGGAAGACATGCGAAAAGGAAAGAAACGGTTTGCTGCCGTCTTTAGAACTTTGCCAAGCTTTAGTTAGTGTTTGTGTATGTGTTTCAGAGTTGGCGTAGTATAAAGGGTAAGGAGATGGGTAAGTTGCGGACAGATGTAGGGCCTTTTGCTCGGAGACCTGATAACTCAGCATTTAAACAACAGAGGCTGCCAGCCTGGTCTCCCTCCCTCACTCCACACACAGTGCTGCCTGTTTTCTATTGTCTAGCCTTTGTGTGTATGCTTTTGGGCGTATGGCTTCTTGTTACTGTCCAGAACACAAACCAACTGAAGGTGAGTAAACATAAATGTAAAGTAATATAGACAGTACATGCAATACATGCAGGCATGTTTTTATATTTCTACAACTTTTTAACATTTTTTGCCAGTGCATAAATTGGAAGGGTTTTGAAAGAAGGACTATTGTTGACAGGCTTGAATCATAACTTGTAGGTTGATACATGTGATACACATTTTCTGGGGACGCTTACCTGTATCAGTTTTTTTTTACTTAAACTACTTATGAAACTCATTAAAGATTTTATTTAGCTGATTAAATGTTAACTGGGTTTGTTGAAAACAAGTAGGCAAAAATGTGAACTTTAATACGATGGAAAGGACCAGCAATCTATGACGATTTACCATGTAGTGTGTGTGTGTGTGTGCGTAGGTGGGTTTTTATAGCATCGTGGACACCTTTTTGTCCCCTAAAATCACTTTTATTTGTTTTTGGGGGCTTTGTGGGGACATTTGCGAGGTCCCCATGAAGAAAAATGACTTTATAGAAAATGTGTTTGTTTTATTTGAGAAACTAAAAGCGGTAAGAAAGATGTAAAATTAGAACATCGTGAAAAAGTTCAATATTTTTGTCACTCATTTCCAGAGGTGGAAAAAGTACTGAAAAATTGTAATTAGGAAAAAGTATCTTTACTTTGCTTAAATTCTACTCAAGTAAAAGCAAAAGTACCCATCTAAAAATCTACTCGAGTAAAAGTTTTTTTTTAAAAAGTACTTAGTTTAAAATTTACTTTGAGTAAAAGTTACTTAGTTACTTTCAATTACTTGATGTAAAAAAAGGACTAGTCATAAATCCAATCCAGCACTAGTTGTTTTTAATTTTAGGCGGTATAATGTGCAAACTTTGTTCAGGCCACCCCATAAAACATTTTCAAGTACAAGTGGCATAAGTTGCATGACCAAACTCAAAGTGTCCGGGACACTCACATTTTAAAGACAACTGAGCGATTCCATAGTAACACTGTGTAACACTTTTATGGAAAATATAATTAACAAATTAACTGCATAATGTTTATAACCTGTCGAGAGGTATAATGTGCAAACTACCTCTTGCTCGGCACCAGCCATCAACGATAGACTACATTAAAATAGTGGGAATGCCGCACGCGAACGCCCGCGCAACTTACTTTTTGCAATGTTGATGATTATGGCTTACATATAATGAAAACCCAAAATTTAGTGTCTCAGAAAACTAGAACATTACATAAGATCAATAAAAAAGGATATTTTAAACAGAAATGTCAGGCTTCTGAAAAGTATGTTCATTTCTGTGCACTCAATACTTGGTTGAGCTCATTTTGCATGAATTACTGCATCAATGTGGCGTGGCATGGAAGCGATCAGCCTGTGGCACTGCTGAGGTATAATGGAAGCCCAGGTTGCTTTGATAGCGGCCTTCATGTCATCTGCATTGTTGGGTCTGGTGTCTCTCACCTTCCTCTTGACAATACCCCATAGATTCTCTATAGGGTTCTCAGGTCAGGCGAGTTTGCTGGCCAATCAAGCACAGTAACACCATGGTCAGTGAACCAGCTTTTGGTACCTTTGGCAGTGTGGGCAGATGCCAAGTCTTGCTGGGAAATGAAATCAGCATCTCCATAAAGCTTGTCAGCAGAAGGACAGCAAAATTTCTTGGTAGATGGCTGCGTTGACTGTGGACTTCAGAGAACACAGTGGACCAACACCAGCAGTGGTTGGGGTTGCACAGAGCAAGGAATGGATCAAGCTGTGAGTCGTTGCCCAGGAAAGAGGCGTCAAAAGTACACACGTTCTTCACTCAGGTAGAAGTATAGATACATGTGTTTAAAAAGACTCTAGTAAAACTTAAAGTATTGACTCACCTTCTTTACTCAAGTTAAAGTGAAAGTGCACTCTAAAACATAAAGTATAAAAGTATAAAGTACCCTTGCGAAGGACACCATTTTAGGGCAAAGCTGACTGGACTCCATGTCCAAGCGTTATGTAGTCCGCAAGCAGAGAAAAATAAAGCCACATGAATACATAAAGCTCCAGGCCATTACCATCATTATACATGATGATTGCCTCTATCCTAAACACATCATACAAAAATATTATAGTGCTATAAAGAGTGCTATAGAAATAAACTGAATTGAACTGAATTTGGCCGAGCTAAGCTTCTTTCTGCCACTGCAGGCACAATATCATTTCCATCAAGTTGGCACCTGGTTTTAGCTTCTTTCTCTCTCTCTCTCTCGCTTTATTATGTCTATTGTGTTGTATGTCATGTGCAAAGACAAATACACAAATGGGACTGTCTTTTCTGTGTGTGTTTACTACATTTGTAAGCCTCAACCAACCAGTCAAGGTCCATGGATGGCACATACAGAATAGGTAAAATGCATAGCAAAATGCCCTAATAAACACCATTTAAATTAAACGAAATAAGAGCAACGAGTCTGATTTGAAAATGTAAGGAGTAGAAAGTACAGATATTCATGCTAATAATGTATGTAGTAAAAGTTAAAAGTTAAATGCTAAATGTGAATTCTTCAAGTTTGAACGTTCTCCAAAAACTATGTCACTGGCGGGATGACAATGTTGTTCTGCCTATACTGTTCCCTACTTGCCTAAGGTTCCTTTTTATTTCTATTTGATGACTAGATAGAGGTCCAGTTTGGATAGTGTCCTCTTGATGTGTGTATGTTCCTTTTTCCTTCTGCCTTGAAGGGAATTTTCTGTGCCTAGTGTTTTAAGGTACTGATCAGAAACTGTCATGATTATATGGCAAAACATACTGTAGGCCTGTGGCTCAAACATCCATTTCTGATTTGCTGTGGTTCTTGTCAGATAGATTATTCACACACTTATCCTGAGTGTTAGTAGATGTAAATATCTTCCTGTTTTTGGTCCCAATCTGTGTTGGGGAGTAACAGAATACTTGACCGGCATTACGTATTCAGATTACAAATTATGGGGAAATGTATTCTGTTACAGTCACAGTTTAAATAGATGGTACCGTTACGTTGTTAAAAACAATGGATTACATGACACTATTTTTGTATTTCACATGTTTAGCCTCTCTCTAAATAAATTGTGGTAATGACCAGAAGCCCTTCAGAACACGCAACAAGAAGATTTTAACGTAAACATCCATTTAACATACAGTTAAAGTATTCATACCCCTTGAACTTTTACACATTTTGACACCTTACAACCACAAACTTAAATGTTTTTTATTGAGATTTCTGTGGTATGAAAATGATACATGGTTTTCAAAATTTTAAGCAAATAAAAATCTGAAAAGTGTGGCGTGCATTTGTATTCAGCCCCCCTGCGTCAATACTTTGTAGAGCCACCTTTCGCTGCAATTACAGCTGCAAGTCTTTTGGCGTATGTCTCTACCAGCTTTGCACATCTAGAGACTGAGCAAAATAGCTCCAGCTCAGCCAGACTGAATGGAGAGCGTCTGTGAACAGCAATTTTCAAGTCTTGCCACAGATGCTCAATGGGATTTAGGTCTGGACTTTGACTGGGCCATTCTAACACATGAATATTCTTTGATCTAAACCATTCCATTGTAGCTCTTACTGTATGTTTAGGGTCATTGTCTTGCTGAAAGGTGAATCTCCTTCCCAGTCTCAAGTCCTTTGCAGCCTCCAACAGGTTTTCTTCCAGGATTGCCCTGTATTTAGCTCTATCCATTATCCCATCAACTCTGACCAGCTTCCTTGCCCCTGCTGAAGAAAAGCATCCCCCCCGCATGATGCTGCCACCACCATGTTTCACAGTGGGGATGGTGTGTTCATGGTGATGAGCAGTGTTACTTTTCCGCCACACGTAGCGCTTTGCATTTAGGCCCAAAAGTTCAACTTTGGTCTCGTCTGACCAGAGCACCTTCTTCCATATGTTTGCTGTGTCCCCTACATGGCTCCTGGCAAACTGCAAACGGGACTTTTTATTTCCTTTTGTCAACAATGGCTTTCTTCTTGCCACTCTTCCATATAGGCCAGATTTGTGGAGTACACGACTTACAGTTGTCCTGTGGACAGATTCTCCCACCTGAGCTGTGGATTTCTGCAGCTCCTCCAGAGTAACCATGGGCCTCTCGGAAGCTTCTCTGACCAGTGCTCTCCTTGCTCGGTCTGTCAGTTTAGGTGGACGGCCATGTCTTGGTAGGTTTGCAGTCGTAGCATACTTTTTCCATTTTTGGGTGATGGATTGAACAGTGCTCCTTGAGATGTTCAAAGCTTGGGATATTTTTTATAACCTAACCCTGTTTTAACTGATCTACAACTTTAACCCTGACCTGTCTGGTGAGTTCCTTGGTCTTCATGATGCTGTTTGTTCACTAATGTTCTCTAACAAACCACTGAGGCCTTCACAGAACAGGTGTATTCATAATGAGACTAAATTACACACAGGTGAACTCTATTATCTAATTAGGTGACTTCTGAAGGCAATTGATTGCACTGGATTTTATTTGGGGGTATCAGAATTCCCCCAAATGATTACAAATGCACACCACACTTTTCAGATTTTTATTTGCTTAAAATTTTGAAAACTATTCATCATTTTCATACCACTTCACAATTATGTGCTACTTTGTGTTGGTCAATCACAGAAAATCTCAATAAAAAACATTTAAGTTTATGGTTGTAAGGTGTCAAAATGTGTAAAAGTTCAAGGGGTATTAATACTTTTTCCAAGCACTGTAAGTTGCTGCAGTCACTCAATGGTGGAGTCAGAGCTGGAGTCAGTACGACAGAGCCTGAGCAAAAATGCATTTCTGTCTTGGAAATTCAGACATCACTTCACATTAACCTTTTAAAGTCGATGAACACAAGTTATTTGTGAGTAATTCCGTTAACAAAAGTAATTGCGATAAAATGACATTTTCCATGATGTAAACACACACAACTCTCATGAATAACATTCAGTAAAGCGTTCCAGTTCAGTAAAATCTTCCACTTTATTAGACAACTTTTTGCTCATAAATAATAAAAAGGGTTCTACTCACAATACAGCCATTTATTTGATAATTTCAGAATTTTTTCCTGACACGCCACCACTATTGACATGGTTCTTACATCATGCTAAATGATGCTCATGTGGATCGCCATCATGCACATAAATTCTCAACATAAGTTCTCTCCCAGAAATAAATACAAAATTAATCCAAATTGGCTCAAAAAATACCAAAACTTTACAATTTCTTCATTTTCAATTAGTTAGAAATTATTAAACATAAATATCAAATGTTGCTTTATCAAATTTTATTCTGCATCCAGGTAGATTCCAAAAGTGTTTCCACCTAGCACTAACCTTATTTTTCTTCATAGTACTAAGCCATATAATGTCTCTAAATAATAAAAACTCAGCAAGCCAAAAACAGACACTGATCTTGCTATTTCTAGTAGTTATACCTACAGTTCCAGCACTTTCATACTAAATAAAGAAGTTCTACAGGTACAAATTAGTTTTTAATAGAAAGGGACTGATTGCAAGTTACACATCAAAATCTGAGTAGTGCAGGATGTCTTGAACACAACAACACAAGGCATGTATGGCTAACTTCTACACACACGCACACACACACACTATAAGAAGCCTAAAAAGAAAGGTAGAAATACACCCCAAATTCTCTCAGGGCTATAAGGTTTAAAAGAAGAAAGAGGGCGGAATAAGCGTGTGATTGCCAAATTCATATAGTTGTAAAAAGCAAGACAATGTGGAAGTAATCCAAAGCATTCAGAATATGTTACTCAACAGTAGTAACAGTGAGTAATCTAACTCAATTAAACCCCAAATTACATGTTAGGGCATGTGTTCTGTAAACTGTAGTGGAATACATTTTAAAAGTAACCCTGCCAACACTCAATGATCCAGGTCTTGCCACAGAATTGTAAGTTCTTGCTTGTAGTGTTTGGAAGTTTTGGGCCTGCCATTCTTTGCCTTTGATTTGTTATGTCTTTTCTGTCATCCAGAGAAACAGCAATCTAACATACTTTGAAAGGTTCTGGGCCAACCTCAATGCTTTTTTTGCTTCATAATTCCACATACTCCATACAGGGTTGACGATGCCTAAAGCGGCTACTCAGGCCCAGGGAATTAAGCTATGCTATTTACAATCTCAATTCTCAAAAAAGTTGGGACAAGCCCATGTTTGCCACTGTGTGACATCCCCTCTTCTTCTAATAACAGTTTGTAAATGTCTAGGGATTGAAGAGATCAGTTGCTCGAGTTTTGGCAATGTCATGTTGCAAAATGCAAGGTCTTCCCTGAAAAAGACATTGTCTGGATGGACATATGATGCTCTAGAATCTGGATATACCTTTCAGCATTGATGGTGCTTTTCCAGATATGCAGGCTGCCCATGCCATATACACTAATGCACCCCCATACCATCAGAGATGCTGTCTTTTGTACTGAGCGCAGATAACACGCTGGGTGGTCCTTCTCTTTAGTCCGGATGACACGGTGTCCCTGATGTCCGAAAAGAATTTAAAATTTAAGTTAATCTGACCGTAGAACAGCTTTTCACCTAGCCACAGTCCATTTTAAATGAGCTTCTGAATGATGTTCGAATACAGCTTCTTCTTTGAATGACAGAGTTTTAAGTGGCATCTGCGGATAGCACAGCAAATTGTGTTCACTGACAATGTTTTCTGAAAACTCCCCTTTAGTGATGTCCATTAAAGATCATGCCTGTTTTTCGGTTTTTCGGCCTTGTTCCTTACGCACAAAGAATTCTTCAGATTCTCGGAATCTTTCGATTATGTTATAAACTGTAGTTCATCGAAAGATTCCGAGAATCTGGAGAATTCTCTGTGCGTGAGGAACAAGGCACAGAGCCTCTTTGCAATTTGACGGTGAGGAACATTTTTCTGAAATTCCTCCACTATTTGTCGATGCAGTATTAGGGGAATTGGTGATCCTTTGCCCATTTTTACTTCTGAGAGACACTGCAACTCTAAGATGCTGCTTTTATACCCAGTCATGTTACTGGCCTGTTGCCAATTGTCCTAATTAGTTGCTAATTGTTCCTCCAGATGTTGTTTTTTGTTCCACTAACTTTTCCAGCGTCTTATTGCCCTGTCCCAACTTTTTTGAGAGTTTTTGAGTGTTGCTGTCATGGAATTCAAAATGAGCCTATATTTTTCATGAAATCGCAAAATGTCTCAGTTTCAACATTTGCTATGTTTTCTGTGTTCTGTTAAAATATGGGTTTATGAGAATTACATTATTGCATTGTTTTTATTTACAATTTGCACAACTTAAACATCAATGTTTGTCTCTTTTAATTATACTGTTACATTTTTACAGCATTCGTGAATGTGTGAACTTGCCTCTTCTCTTTACTAGGTTGACTACACAGAAGCTGGAACATGTAATATTTGCTTTGAGATGCGCAAAGATCCAAGAAATGCCACAGTGACCTGCAACTGTGTTGTCAACTTCAATCTCCCAAGCAGCTTCCCAGTGTGTATTCACATGGTGTCAGACACTTTAGAAAGAACAATATTCAATACACACTGGACAGTTTATTTCATATGCCATGCTCAGTCTAGTTTTTAGGTCATTTTAGGTGAAGTCAGCAGTTATAATAATAATAATATAATAGCACAGGAGTGGTTCTAAGGTGTCATATCACAGTTTTAAAACAGTGCCATTAATATCCAGGTTTTACAAATTCTGTTTTCATCTGAACATGTTCTAACACAAACAGTGCATGAGAACATATGGGCAATAGTCTCTAACTTTATACTATCAAGGTTGTAGTTCGTAATAAAGGTGTGTGAAGGGGGTAGGTGCTGGCTCAACAGTTATGGCAAAAGAGATAAGATATTGCTATTTGTCTGGGTAAGGGATTTATAAGAAGGTTTATTGATAATTGCAAGGACATTCTAACATACCTTAAGGTCCAAGTCCAAGTTGTTATTGTCAGATCCCACAAGCACCTAAACACCAGGGCCAAGCTCTTCAAAAGTAATCTGACCAGATTTTGGATAATAGATTGGACAAAATATTGAAAATGGGTTTTTTGAAACTCAGATGTAATCCAGTCTTGGTTTTAATTTGGAACAAACCTTCAGTTTGCATTGTTCAAAATTGTAATAAGACTGTGACATTTTATGTCACCATTCACCATTGTTCCGATACCAGCAATAGATTCATGCTTAATTCATGATTAATTTAAAATCAATTTTAATTATATAATCATATATACTGTATACACAAAGTCAAACTTCATGATTATTTAACTAGTGAAAAAAACTAAACAACCAGAAGTGTGGTTCTCTTTGCCACATGCTAAAGTTGGGTGTTGAGTTAACTCAACCAAAGTAGAAAAACTGGTCATGAAGAAGAAAAAAGACATTGAAATAATCTGAAAGTCAAAGCAACCCCAGACTCACATGGTGTTTAGGGTAATAGGAATTAGTCCTCTGGGAAAGAAGATCCTTACTGAATGGATAGAGTAGCTCCTGCCACAAGAGCTCAAAAAGAGGTTAAAACATCTTTCAAGAAAAGATGATGCCTATAAACAGCAGTATGGATTTGGATTTGCCTAGCAGATGAGCAAATTACTTGCACCCAGTTACAGCAGACCAAAGTCAAACTTCAGACCATCCACCTAAAAGCACTGCTTCAAACTTCTAGTCACTATTGAACATCTCTGCTGTTTTTTAACTACATGGTCAAAATAACCATAGTGAATGCAGTAATATATTTCCTTATTTATTTATTCTTTGTGGGTTATCTATCAATATTTCAGAGTAATTAAATTAATTTTGGTTTAAAAATCTATGACAAAAGTAAGATTATGTAATCCTGGGTGTAAAATCATGGGATATCAAAACATGCATATTCAGTCAGTCATTATTTGAACCGCTTAATCCCCATCAAGATAGCGGAGACTGGATCTTATTCCAGGACTACGGACGTGAGGCGGGAGGACCAAGCCTGGGCAGGTGCAAACACACCACAGGGTGCACACATGCACACAATCACACTCTCAGGCCCCGTAAGGTGTGATTGAGAGTGTGATTGTGTGTGTGTGCACCCTGTGGTGTGTAGGCACCTGCCCAGGGTTGCATAATGCATGCTTTTACACTGCGCGAGGAAACCCATGCGAACACGGGAAGAGTATGCAAACCCACACAGAAAGGTCCTACAGCCAACCCGGAAATCGAACCCAGGACCAACCAGCGTGCCACCGTGCTGCCCAACATGCATCTTTTTGTTCCAAATTAAACCTTTTGTGCAACTGGGCCTAATATTATTGCGCACACAGTTTTCATTTGGATAGTTTATGAATTATATAAAGGTGTTATTTTGCACATTTTTAACAAATTTGTTCTTTGCTAACCCAATCATGAACTGTGTGAATCAGCAATTTGCACATTGCTGTTTCATTTTAGTCTTTTGTATTTTACAAATGTTTGCCATTAGTGCAGACATTGTACAGTGCATTATTTGTTGATTACATTCCTGTGCTTTCTCACAGGGGGATGTTTTCTTCTACTATGGCTTAAATAATTTTCACCAGAATTTGCGCAGGTATATGGACTCCCGTGATGACACCCAGCTTGTTGGCAGGAAAAGTAACCTGAAGGTATTTCAATCTACAACCATTTTTCTCTTTGCCCTACCAGTTTTGTCTTTGAATAAATGTGCATGAAGATAAGACAAAAAAAACTCATGAAATATTAAAGCCTACCTTGGGTGAAACTTAAGTTAATGTTGTCAAGTTGAAGCATTCATGGAACACTGAAGCTTTTCATCAGAACACGTGTTTATTAATGCCTGTACCAAACTGGTTATATACTTGCTGTGTGTATACAGACCCCTAGTTCATACTGTGAACCATTTGCTTACTCTGAAAATGGCCTTCCTGTTGCTCCATGTGGTGCTGTGGCCAATAGTATGTTCAACGGTGAGACTCAATTTTTAGAATTTTTAGGATAACTACAGACATAAAAATTCTTCAAGCAGTTAGATCATGTTTGACTGCCTCTTTGTTGCTTGGGCTTTTAGATTCATTTACACTGCAGTATAATTCAGCTGATGGTGCTGTGCTTATTCCGATGCACAGAAAAGGTATTACCTGGTACACAGACAAAAACCTGAAATTCCGTAACCCGCCAACAAACTCCACCCTTCAGGAGGGCTTTCAAGGTATTTAACAGACCCATTTTCCAAAACACACATGAACAGACATACACACTCTTTTTATTAAAAAGTTGCTTGTTCCCAGGTACGGCTAAGCCGTTGTACTGGCAGAGGCCAGTGTATGAACTGGATACATCTGACCTCTATAACAACGGCTTTATTAATGACGATCTGATTGTGTGGATGAGAGAAGCAGCTTTCCCCAACTTTAAAAAACTCTATGGCATTCTTAACCGTGCGCATGCCACCTTTTCCAGCGGCCTGCCTGCCGGCAACTACAGTATCAACATCAAATACAGTATCCTTCATAAGCAGTAAAGGTAGTCATAGAAGGTATTCCATAAGCTACATTTTTTTGGACAAGAAAATAATCCTGATTATAAAGTGTTTCTTGGACGAGTATTCGTGGCATTAAATGCATTTGCGTAATTTAAATATTATAATATGTATTGGGCCAGCTGTGGTGTACTCACGCATTTCATACTGG
The DNA here is from genome assembly GCA_032718565.1 of Distichodus sexfasciatus. Lineage (NCBI taxonomy): Eukaryota > Metazoa > Chordata > Actinopteri > Characiformes > Distichodontidae > Distichodus > Distichodus sexfasciatus. The sequence continues at coordinate 271,261 of JAVGVS010000469.1, read as the reverse complement.
CTGCATGCCACTATTTTCTTTATTTCTTTTATTGTTCTATTGGCTACTTGCCTATTGACCTCCCACACAGCTACCAATCATGCTCTGAGCAAAACCTTTTAAAGCCATGTTGCTCCAGGAACACTGTCCCTCTAATTATAAAATGCAAGTTGCCGTGGATAACACTGTCTGCTAAATGCCATGAATGTAAATGATGGTCCATATCAGAGTTAGATCCTTGATCTTCAATTCCAGATTTCCCTGTCAAATACTTCCAGGGTAGGAAGCAGGTAGTGATCGCTACAGTGACCTGGTTTGGTGGCCAAAACCACTTTCTGCCCATTGCCTACCTTGTGAGCGGTGGTCTTATCTTAGCAGTAGCCATCATTCTCACTGTGATCTATGTGAAGGTTGGCAAGAACGGCAAAAACATGGAGGAATGATAGAATGGGGGTAGGGTGGGAGATGGGAGATTCATTGCTGTTAAGCAACTAACCCAGGGCTTTCTGTCCATTTATTTAACCACATAACTAAATCCTTTAAATGCTGTTAACTATAAAACCCAGTTTGGGAGATAGAGAAAAGAAATCAGCTACATTAACACAACACCCTGTATTTACAAAATTTGGTCTGTACAGTCAAAGTAAAAAGTATGTGAACCCTTTGGAATTTTGTAGTTTTCTGCATGATGAGCTTAAGCCAATAACACACACTGAATTCTACTCTTTCATGTCTTTATTATACAAACATATTCAGCATTCACAGTGGTAGTGGAAAAACTAAGTGAACTCTTAGGTTTAATAACTGGTTTACCATCCTGTGGCAGCAATTACCTCAACCAGGTGCTTCCTGTAACTGCAGATCAGACCTGCACACCGTGTGGGGGAATTTTTAGCCTATTCTTCGCTGCAGAACTGCCTTAACTCTACCACACTCTTTGTTTGTCTTCTGTGTATTGCTCTCTTCAAGTCATTTCACAGCATCTCAATAGAATTTTGTTCCTCTGAAGCCATTGTGCTGTGAATTTGCTGCAATGTTTGGGGTCATTGTCCCATTGCAACTGCAAGCCTCTTCTGAGCTTCAGTTGACGGACAGACATTCTCACATTATCCTGAAGAATTTGCTGATAAATTTGGGAAGTCATTTTCCCCTTAATGATGGTGATCTGTCCAGACCCTGATGCAGCAAACCAGGCCCAAATCATGACGTTTCCTCTACCATACTTTATTGTAGGGGTGATGTTTTTATGTTAATATGCAGTGCCCTTTTTACGCCAAATGATGTTCTGCTTGTTCCTCCCAAATAGTTAAATTTTAGGTTCATCACTCCACAAAACATTTTCTCAGTACCGCTGTGGAGTGTCCAAGTGCTCTTTCGCAAACTTCAGGCGTGCAGCAATGTTCTTTGTCAGCAGTGGCTTCCTTCTTGGTGCTCTGCCATGGACTCCTTTCTTGTTCAGTGTTTTGCGTATTGTTGATTAATGAACACAGATGTTAGCCAGTCCAACTGAATTCTTCAAGTCATTCACTGTCACGCTAGGGTTCTTCTTACCTCAAAGATGACTTTTGGGCTCAGCCTGGCAGGGCGTCCACTTCTAGGCAGAGTAGCGACAGTATCAAATTGTCCAACCGGGGCAGCTGGTGGTGTAATGGTAGGGTGTTTGCCCCATGAGCAGAAGGTCGCAGGTTCAAATACAGGGCTGGTAAAGTTACCACTGAGGTACTCATGAGCAAAGTACCGACCCCAAGCACTGCTCCTCGGGTGCTTGTTAGCTGCCTGCTGCTCCTTGTGTTCTCAATGACAAATAATCTTTCACTTTGTCTCCAAATATAGACTACTTGCCTAACAGTAGACTGATTAATATGTAAAATCTTTGAGATGACTTTGTAACCCTTTCCAGAATTATGTAAATTAACAATTCTTGATCGTAGGTCTTCAGACAGCTCTTTTGTGCGAGGCATGATTCTCATCTGGATATGATTCTTGTCACTTACCTTCAGTTTCACAGTTTGAATGATTTATACAATATGGTCAAAAATTCTTTAAACCATTGATGCTGTCAGTTAGTGGTCTGAATCATGTTATGCAGAGGTCTCAGTAACTGAAATCCTGAGTTAAGTGGGATTCAAATACCCGGAGATTCGGTTGTGTCCCTGAGCAAAACCCTTAATCCCAACAGAGAGAAAGAAGTCACAATGAATGGGACATTTAATTGGCTCATAAGTGGTGGTCTAGTTGAATATTCATCTACAGAACCATAAGGTTGAAGGCTGTAAATTCAGTTCTAGTTTAAGTGCAAATATATCTTTAAGTTCTGAAAATTTACATCTGACACTTTGGTCCATATCTAAGTCTTTATTGCATAAGATGAATATGCACCAGGAGCAGTTATTATGTTTTTGTTAAGTTCGTTTTAATGTTGCCAGATTATTGTTAACACAGAGATTTCCTTTTTTTTTTAAGAAAAGTTAGTTTTGGATTCATACACTAATTCTTTGCATTAAAGTTGGACTGCATGTGATGGATTTGTCATTTGTCATGTACTTGGTTTATATTATAAATTAAGGTTGACAATTACACACCTGTGCAAATAAGCATTGTAAGATTCTGAGCTGCAACATTCCATTGACAACTGTCACAGAAGTTGTATTTCAAACTATTTATTCATCTTTTTGTGCTCTGTTAAATCTGGAGACATGTTCTTGTGTCACTGTATAGTGTATATAGTTGAGATGACAGCTTACTTTTGACAATTTTTAAGTGGAAAGTAGAAGTTGTCTGTAATTGCTGGTGTTCTTTAGCAGGGAACATCTGAAACAGCACACACAAAGCTGTTGAACCTTTTGCACAACACATGCAGGTTTTTGCATATTTTTCAGAACAGGATGACATGTGCGACTGTATGCTAGGTAGGTACTAAAATGTGCACTATTTTGTTTTTTTTACTTACCCTTTCGTGTACAAATGAGTCCAATCCAACATTGTAAAGATATACAAAGAACCATAATCTGCAATTTAATTTGATTTAATTTGCAATTTCAATTTGCCATTTTATACTTTTTCTATACAATAATTCTACAGTACCAACAATATTTCAGAAACATCATTTACAGTGAATAGCAGGCACAAACACTGCCTAAAATGACACACACAAAACAAAAAATACAGTGCACGTAAATATACAGACACAGGTATAGACCTCGGACTAACACTCAAGTTGATGATCAAAGATTGTCTCATCAGAATAAGGCATTAAGGTAAAAAAAACAAAAAAGCAAAAGACAAAAACAAACTCAAACTTCATTGTCAGAACAGAAGGAAACAAATTCTGCTATTTGTTGTATTCTTAAAAAACATCAATTTTTGCATCAGAAAACATACTTTTCAACCCTTTTTACTCAAAGCTTTACGGTGTGAAGTAGAAATACGGTGACTGTAGCTGCTGTTGGTGTCTGATTCAAAAAATGACACTTCAGCCAGTTAGCCATTATGTTGCAGAAGTCACTGGTAGATCCAGGCAGGCAAGAATTGTTTTTTTTTCCTTTTACAGTTTTTATAGTGTTACTTTTACTTGACAAAGTGCTGCAATGATCCAGTACTTTATGTAGGGTATTAGTCTAATACCACAATAAAATATGCAGAAATGAACTATCCCATTAAAAAGAACTACTAAACTTTAAACTTTTTTTTCTAATTGTGAGAACTGTCATTTAATTTAGCTTGTCTGAAATTCCTAACATATTTGTTGTTGCTCTAAAACTTGAATTAGTACTTCTGATCATATTGGAGATGTTTTAACTAACCTGCTAGTGAATTTGTTTAAATATCTGTTATATTGTATCGGTTACATTTTATTTTACAAAGTTAATACAGCAACATCATGTGCTAGTGAATTTGGCCGTGCTGTGAACTTTTCTGTAGGAAGAGAAATGAGGGGGGGAAATATAAAATAAATATGATGCAACATTTGGCCTACAAATATGTGTTTTTTCTACATGTAAGGATGGAAAAATAAAGCAAAAAGAAGACAAAGCAATACCAGACTAATGCTGAATCAAAAAAAAGATTCGTACCTTTTAATTCTTGAAGGTTGGAAGTTATCAATGGCAGTTTCTGCCATTTCCTTTTCGAATCAAACCTGATACTGCTCATCAGCTCATTATTTAGCCCTTCAAGTGGAGGAGTCTGATGCTACAAAGTCAGAACACGACAGGAAATGTTTTACAGGCTATTAGCACTGAAATGGTTTGCATGAACTTCTTACCATTTTCAGATGCAGAAAGCGGACTTGAGTTTTGTGGAGAGTCATAGTACAGTAATTGAGATTTACAAAAAGAGGTGCCCAGAGACATTCAGTTAGTCATAAGACCAGCAAAAAAGACCGCAGGAGAGGCACCTTTCAGCAAAGGTGTCAGGACTAATGGTACGTTCACGCCGGGCGCTGCGAGGGCATTTTGCATGTGGTGTTGGAGTGATCTAGCGACAGAAACCCTGTTTTGGTGACAATAAAATCTCCAGACATCCTAAAATTGCCAGTACGGCAGTAGGAGTGGAGGAGCCAGTACCTCCTGAGATCAGAGGGTCCCAAACTGGTAAACACAGCACTGAGGTACTTCTGGGCAACATACTTTTCCCAAAAAAACAAACATCAGCTGCTAATTGCTCCTATTCAATCAGGTTAAATGCAGAGGTTGCATTTCATTGTGGTGCACTGTGTTCACAATGATCCTTAACCACAGTTTGCTCCAGGGACATTGATCTTTGAATTTGACTGAAAGTCACTCTCAGGAAAGTTCAGCTATGCTAGGTGCAAATAACAGCAGGCAGCTCTCCTACTTAAAAAAAAATATGACACACTTCACATTATGCACATTTACATACTCATCTTCTGTGGACTACTCTTAACTAAAGTGTCATAACTAATTAATGTTACTACTGACGCCCACAATGCAGCACTCTGAAACTCTTATCGCTCTTATACGGTCACAGTTTAAAGGCGGTGAATGACAGATGAACATACATGTTTAAACACAAACTTGCACCAGACAGTCACAAAACAGTAGTGTCACGCCTTCCTTGCTACCTTGATTTTTCTCTCCAACATTCCCATATATTACTTCAGTGATAGGACTGGTATGGCACACTATTAGAGGAGACATCAACAGCAACATTTGCACATACATCTATAAAACACAAACATACACACCCTCCCCTCGCCTGTATTTCTCTTGTGGACGCTGGTCTTTTCTGTGCCTTCAAAGTTCACCCCAGACTGAAGCACCACAATCCGATCAGTCAGTCCATGCCCTGGCAGGGTGCCTCGCAGGAATTCTGAGGCACCTGGTAAAGCTGTCCATCTGAAGATGTGACAAGTTCAGATGGATTCTTGGGTGTGTCGTACACAGACCTTCCCGACTGGCTGCTATCGGTTCGAGAGGGTAAAGTTTGTCCCCGGAATGGGAGAGTGCCTCCCGATAAGTGGTTGGCTCTGTCGATGGTGATGGGGATGGCATACTCGGGTCCCGATGCGGGGAGAGGTTCGGCATAGGCATGGTACTGCTCTGGGGTCAAAGGGGCATCATACTCAGGATCTGCTCCCTCCTCGGGTTTAAATGTTGACCTCTGTCCCAGGGAGGTCATAGTGCCACTTACCAGTGGCTGGGCATATTCTAGAATGAGCATTTGGAGACAGAAGTCAAGGCAAAGTAAAAATGTGGACTTTGTTTTTTATTTTTCTTATTTGTTAAAAGAATATAGCATATGCATGTAAGTTAGTGTTAGTCTATGTCTGCCACATAAACTTTTATTAAATACATTTTTCATTCAATGTTTTTTCTTTGTTTTTATTATTTTCTACATTGTAGATTAATACTGAAAACATCAGAATGATGAATAAACACACGTGGAACTAGTAAAAAACATTAAACCAGAATGTTTTATATTTTAGATTCTTGAAAGTAGTCACCTTTTGCTTTGATGATAGCTTTGCACACTCTTGGCATTCTTTCAACCTTTTAACACTATGATGAAACTGGTCCTCATGAGGTCCTCCTCAGGAAAGGAAGACCAAGAGTAACCTCTGTTGCAGTTACCAGCCTCAGAAACCACAAATTAACAGCACCTCAGATTAGAGCCCACATAAAGTTCAAGTAGCAGACACATCTCAACATCAACTTTTCAGAGAAGACGGCGTGAATCAGGTCTTTGTGGTCAAATTGCTGCAAAGAAGCTACTACTGACGAAGAACAATACAAAAGGAGAATTGCCTGGGCCAAGAAATACAAGGAATGGACATAACACTAGTGGAAATTTGAGATTTTTGGATCCACCCACTGTGTCTTTGTGAGATGCAAAAAGGTGAGAGGATGGTTCCTACATGTGTCCTCCCCCCTTGGAACTGCTTCCAGGACAATACCTCATGAATCTTATTTGAAAGAATGCCAAGAGTGTGCAAAGCTTTCAAAGCAAAATATAAAACAAAACAAAGAAAAACCACTGAAACTTTTGATTTGCTGTTGTTACGTGCCTATAGAAAGCACGTGTTTTTTTTTTAGGTGCCTCTCCTGGTCACTGCGCTGGAGGTTTAAGATGGTGATTGATGGCATCACCGGCAAATAAGAAGAAACACCGGGGGGGGGGACAAAAGACAAAAATGTCTCTGTCTGAGACATTTTTGATGAAAGACTCCTTGTCTGTGTCTGACCTTAATAAGAAAAGTTCGACTTCTTTGCCTAAACGCCCCCCGCCACACTTAGCTGATTGCTGCTCAAAAAGCTGACACAGAACTTGAAAAGTACATGACGTTGGCAACGACTTCTACCGATAAAACAAAAAGTAAGCCACCTGTGTACTTTTTAGACAAAGGTGTGCTCATGCGTACATGGTCCTCCCCATTGGAGTTAGACATTGTACATCAGATCGTTTTACCAACAGAATACAGGCAAACTGTTCTGCATCTAGCCCATGATCATCCTTGGTCTGGACATTAAGGTATCACAAAAACCTACAATCGTGTTTTACAGCATTTTTTTTGGCCTGCTTTAAAACGTGATGTTGCTGAATTCTGCCGTTCATGTCATGTGTGTCAGTGTATGGGAAAACCGAATCAGGTTATCCCTCCTGCGCCATTACAGCCAATTCCTGTTATTGGTGAACCTTTTGAGTGTGTTGTAGTTGATTGTGTAAGACCTCTTCCAAAGACAAAAGCAGGTAACCAGTTTTTGCTAACCATAATGTGTGCTGCCACTCGGTTTCCTGAAGCCCTAATTAATTTTTTTACTACTTTTGGTCTTCCCAAGGTAGTGCAGACTGATCAAGGGTCTAATTTCCTTTCTAAAATTTTTACTCAGATTTTACAAACACTTAAGATTAAACACCCAATGTTCAGTCCTTATCACCCTCAAGGAGCATTAGAAAGATTCCATCAAACCCTTAAGTCGATGCTAAGGAAATACCGTCTGAAAACTGAGAGTGAATGGGATCAAGGTGTACAGTTTGTTCTCTTTGCAGTTCGTGAAGCAGTGCAGGAAACCTTAGGTTTTAGTCCTCCTGAGTTAGTGTTTGGGCATTCTGTTCGTGGCCCATTGAAATCTTTAAAAGAGGAATTCTTGTCTGAAAATAGGAAACAGCATGATGTTGTGACTTATGTCGCCTCCTTTAAGGAGAGGTTGCACAGAGCTTGCGCTTTAGCTAAGGAGTCCTTGTCCTCTGCTCAGAGTCGGATGAAGAGGCAGTATGACAAAAAGGCAAGATTTCAGCAGTTTCACCCAGGTGATGGTGTGCTTGTCTTCTTGCTATCAATAGGGTCATCTATGTCCTCCAAGTTTTCCGGACCATGTGTTACTGATTCACAGCTCAGTGATACTAACTATGTCATCCACACTCCTGAACGTAGGCGAAAACTGCGGGTGTGTCATGTCAACATGCTAAAATCCTATCATTCTCGAGTTGGTTTTCCGGAAAACTTTGTAAGTGAGGAAAAGCCTTCGGTAGGTGCACCTGTTGATACTGTGTTGCCCGTGTCTGTTAATGTTCTTTCTGATGATACTGATGGTCTTGTAGGTGTGAACACATTGTCTGTGAGTGTTAGATTGTGTGATTCTGACATGTTGTCCCAACTTTCAGTATGTTTTAGCCATTTACCTCAAGAACAAGCACAAGACCTGACAGGGTTGATAGAGGAATTCCCTTCTTTATTTGGGGACGTTCCTTCCCGGAATACAGTCTTAGCACATGATATTCAGGTAACTACATCTACTCCTATAAAGCAACATGCTTATTGTGTGAACATATTTAAACGACAAGAACTTAGAAAGGAAGTTATTTATCTCCTAGAACATGGTTTGGCTGTGCCTAGTTTGAGTCCTTGGCGCTCACCCTGTATTGTAGTACCAAAACCAGTTGGAACATTTCGTTTTTATACTGACTATCGCCACCTAAATTCAGTAACAGTTCCAGATTCTTTTCCACTCCCCCGTATGGAGGACTGTATTGATAGTATAGGAACTACACAGTGTATCACAAAGTTGGATTTGTTGAAGGGTTACTGACAAGTTCCCCTTACTCCTAGAGCTTCTGAGCTCTCTGCCTTTGTGACCCTCGATGCTTTCCTCCAGTACAAGGTTATGCCTTTTGGTCTTCGAAATGCTCCTGCGACGTTTCAACGACTCATAAACCTGGTATTGTCTGGTGTTGCTAATTGCTCCGTATACCTGGATGACCTTGTTGTGTACTCCACCGATTGGGCCAGTCATGTGTTAACCTTGCGATCAGTGTTTGAGCGATTAAGGGATGCGTCCTTAACCCTTAATTTGGCTAAGTGTGAGTTTGGAAAGGCAATGATCACGTATTTAGGACATGAGGTGGGACATGGGCAAGTGCGTCCTGTGAATGCAAAGGTTACTGCTATTTGTGTTTACCCTGCGCCTACCACCCGGCGAGAATTGCGCTGTTTTCTAGGCATGACCGGTTATTACAGGAGTTTTTGTAAAAAATTCTCAGCTGTGGTGTCACCTCTGACCTCACAAGGTTTCACTTGTGTGAGAGGTTTTCAGTAGTGTGTGTGAGAGCTTTTCACATGTGTGTGTGAAGGTATAAATTTTCAGTTGTTTATGTGAGAGTGTTTCAGTAGTGTATGTAAATTTTTCACTTGTAAGTGTGTGCAGTTTTCAGTATAGTATGTGAATGGTTTCGGTTTCGGTATGCGTGGTTTCACATATGTGTATGCATAGTAATTCTGAATAAAGTCCGTAACGGCCCCTCATAGTCACGAGCACTCATACACAGCGCATGTGTTTACATCACGAATAATGTAAAGAGTTTTTTACGCAGTTACTTCAGTTTCTGTGCACAGAATTACTTACAAATAATTTGAGAAACTGAGGAATAAATTAAATGTTTTGTGATTCTGATGGTACTTGTATAGTTTCTGTAACTGAAAGAGATTGAGTTATTAAAGCACTAATTAATAAACAACACAATCCCTATACATTCAGAGATAGGAAGAATTTCATCATTATTTCACCACCACTAATATTTATCTTCCCTCAAAAGCATCTAAAGACAGCACAGAATGTCTAAAACAGAATTTACAACTGGCTATTTGTAGTTGTGGTAGTTGTGTAATGTGGTGTCGCTGACTTCAGCCAGTATTCTAGTCTAATTCACCTACTGTTCTTCGTTTTATTATTTTTATTAGGGGTCCAAGCACAGTGGTGGAACCCTATTGGTTTCGTTTGGATTATTTATTTTTTTCTCTTTTAAAAAAATGATTAGGGGTCCAAGCACGAAGTGCTGGAATCCTATTGTTTTCCTTAGTTTTTTCTTTTCTCTTTTTAGGCGTCCAGGCACGAAGTTATCATTATCATCCTTTGGTGGACTGATCAGGACTGCGTTTCAGAGCTCAGAGACCAAAAATGGCACATGTCCGCCTATAGGTGGCGCTTTTGCAAACTAATATACATTTTGGCTTGTATCTCCTGAACTCACCTTCAAACTAAAATGAACTCCTCCGACACTGTTCGTCCAATTATCGTGAAACTTGGCACACTTCATCTAGGCCCTATCTAGGCAAAAAGTTGTGTACAGAATTTTGATAACACAAAGCGTTACAAAGGCATCTATCCATATTCTAAGTGTGACCCACTTCTAAAGCCTTCTAAAAAAAAAACAAAAAAACAAACTGGTAGACTTCATGTACACTCCAAGCTTTGGACACAAGCCAAAGATGGTGGAATCTGATCAATAGGGGGCACTGTAACTGAATCGTGTTAGTATCTCAAGAACCGCTCAAAATTAAAATCGGAATTTTGGTAGACTTCATCTAGCTGCACTTGTGAGTCAATTCCTAAAATATGGCTATGATTGCTTAAAGGGGCATGGCATATTACAATGACTTTTCTACCCTTCTAATTAGTGCACTATGACATTAAATATTTCATTAATATGGCAAAAATATAAATTAAATAAACGCTGCGTGCACAAATTTTGTGAATCTCTCTCATATACACAATAGTTAACACCCACTTGCATCAATTCATATTCTAGGCGTGGCCCATAATTACTGTAAAGCCTTTATCTTCTCAGAAAAACATCCAAACAAGACTTTGTGTACGCTCCAAGCTTTGGACACCAGTCTGATCAATAGGGGGCACTCCCATTGATATACCTGCACTCCTGAGTCAAATCCTAAAATATGTCTATGATTGCTTAAAGGGGATGTAGCCTATTACAATGGCTATACGTTGCCATATGTTTCATGTAGTACAGCCTACATAGTACAAGTTTGGTAGAAACCCTTTGGACTGCTGATATGGGATGGTCCTCTGTCCAGACACATTAAAAATGACATGTCCACCAAAAGGCAGACTCTTCAATATGTTAATTTACGTTTTAGGTCAAATCTCTCGAACCATATGGAACGACAGCACCCGGGAGGCAGCCGCACTGGTGCTTGGACCCCGCTGATAACTGCTTGCAGTTTAAGTTATTATTATTATTATTATTATTATTGTTCCACACATTTTTTGGGGCCGCTACTCCTACGGTTTTTGTGCTAGAAATGCCATTACAACTTTAAAACATGCTGGCTATAGCGATGTATGTTGTTTATGTAGTTTAAGATAACAACACTGTGTATGTGCATACCTGCAGGCTCCACCCGGGGTCTCTGGTGGTCAGTTCGAGCCGTAGAACTGTAACGCACACACTCATCCCCATCCAACTTGGAAGGCAACAACTGCTTCATGCTCTTCCACCAAACTTAAACAAACACACATACAAAAAAAATATTTTAGAAAAATATATTCGCTACACACATTAATGCCCAACCCAACAGTGGTGTAAAGCCAGTACCTGTTCGATCCCAGTGTGGAAGGTCATAGGTGACGTCGGGGCTTTTCCTGAGATGGAAAAAACTATATTTAGGAGTGGAAATTGATAAGATTTCATCAGTATCAATGCCACTGTTGATTCTGTGCCCTATCAATTCAATTCCTTATCAATTGTCATCGATTCCTTTCTATACAGTCTTCTGCACCAAAAGCAAACATTAAACTTTTTCCAAAATTGTGTCCACACAAGACTGTAAACATGAACATTCATATTCAAATTCAGAACTTTTATGCAGAGACAGTCGATGGCTTAGTACTATGAAGAAATATAAGGTTAGTGACAAGTGGAAACACTTCTTTATCGATTTGGAAGCCATCCTGATATAGAATTATTTGATGACAAATATTGTCATTGTCATTTTCTATTTTTATTTACATTATAGAATGGAAAAAATAAATAAATATAAGTTTTGGCAATTTTGGGGCATTTTGGCTCATTTTTGCCTATATTTCATTTTTGACTCATTTCTGCGAGAGAAGTACATTTTTGCCATGAGGGTGTTCCATAAGAGAGCTGCGGCACAATAGCGCTGTGGATGAGTCCGGAATAAATAACTATCAAGTAAATGGCTGTAATGTGTGTAGAATGCTGGTTGCTTTTGTTATTTATCAGCTAAAATGTGTTTTGTCTATAACAAATGGGAAGGTTTAACTGAACTGGAAAGTTTTAGTGAATGCTGGACTTGAGTCATGGGTGCTAAGAAACACAGCACGTGTGTTTACATTGTGAAAAATATCGTTTGTCATGATGCTACATAGTTGAATGTCAAGTCGCAGAGTGTGATGTAATGTTCTGTGTCGCAAAACTTAGCGAAAACCGGAAAATGTGCTGGGAAATGAGAGAATCTTCGAGATGAATGCATTGGTATTCTGTATATGAACTTGGAGCCATATTAGCCACCTGATTGGTGACAAAATCATTCAATCAGCTTTCTCTCAGGGCTGTGATTACTTGGTTTTGTGGCACATTTACAACACAGTACCAAGTAGACGAGCAGGAAGGCAGAGTAGAGCAAGTGCAGTCAGACTTGAGCGCTTATAGACATCAGATTCTGCTGGTGAAAGTTCCGCTGCGTGCTTAAAATACTACTTCATGAGACAGCTTTTCAACTCAACGAGAAAATCATCACATTTTAATATCACATGTGTAGTGTTTATATGATAAATTCTGAGCTTTTTATTTTACCCCGCTACTGGACCTATTAATTTAAATAGTGAGGTGTCAATAGTGCTCACCTGCTCCTCCACAGCCAGGCACACACTACAACCAGAACTGCAGCTGTAAGTACTGCCACCACCACTGGAACCAGCACCACCACAAGTGCCATATCTGAGACAGACCGAACACTAAGAAACATCAGAATAACAGCTAAATAGTAACAACTAAAAATTCTGTGTTTTGTGTAGAAACTCTGACATCATCAAACCAGCAAATGTTCATCATGAAGGATAGAACGTCTGAAATGCAGTATAAGATGGGTATAATTAAAATTAATTCTCAGTGCTAAATTGTATACCTACATTTACTATATTTTAAACATACGCCACTATAAAGTGCTAAATATGTGACAAAGGTATACTGGTTTACTGAAATTTGAACTCCTGACCAGTTCAGTGCTGTATTAAAAAGTTCACAACTGAACTGTAATTCCTGTTGACCTTAGATAATGAACATCAACCTACTAATTTTACTAATTTTTACTAAGCAAGAAACAAAAGTATAGATGCCAAAACAAATAGATACACAAAGTATTTATAAAATGGTCAAATATTAAATGGTAGGGAGTTCCAGATCTGAAAAGGCATTAAAAACAAAGCATGTGCCACTGGGCAAGAATCTCACCATTATTGGTGTGCGGCGGCATGGTGATGTTTCGAATGTTAGGTGTGTGTGTCGTCTGCTCCTGTGGAGGGTGTGGAGTGCTTCCTTTGGGATAAGGAGGGGTTGGGTAGAATATTCGTGGCCTTGCTGATCGATGCAAAACCAAAAATATTTTAAAAATATTACATATTAAATATTTATTTTTAACTTTTGTTCATTTACTAGCAGCTGACCCCGCACCTGTCTGTGACTGACAGCCAAGCAACTCCATTTTGAGGCCGATCCTCTGGTGCCACTGGACAGGGTTAAGTCTAACAAACCTTGCTTTAATAGGGGGGATGAAGTCGTTACGGACTTCCTGCAGGTAGTTGATGTTTCCTTGGAAAACCTGTTGTGGAGATTTTCAGTTGGCATTAAAAGCATAATTGACCTGTTACAGCTATAGTTACAGTTTTTGTGCTTTTACGAGACACACAATCAATCCTGAATATGTATGTAAAAAAAGAATATCTGAAACAGATAAGGCATATGGGTCTGATTACGATTCAAGCAGCTGGACCTGCTTCTTTTTTTCACTTAATTTTTATTAGTTTCAACAGAATACACAAAAAGGGAAAAAGGGAAGTAACAAACAAAAATAAAATAATAATGATGTGAATTTAGAACACCATATATTAACACGGCCACAACAGGTCTTCACCTTTTAATAAATATGCCTTTTTGAAGTCTGAAAGAGATAACATTATTAGTTCCATCTGATATATTTCCCATACTTTTTCAATCTATAGACTGTATGTTGGGGGGGTCGGACTGTAGCCATTTAATAGTAATACATTTAGTTGCTGCTTTTGACAATATTTGTAAAAGATACTTTTCAGCTCTTCTCTCTACACCATTTGGAATAATTCGCAGTATCCCAGTTTAGGGTAAGACCAAAACATGTGGGTATGGTGTATGAAAGAATCTCATTAGGACTTTCCATTTAACACTAGAATTCCCACCAGTACGAACATTTGAACATCCCCGGCACTTCCAAGCTCCCTAAATCATTGCTAACTGCTCTCTGATAGCCGCTTTTTTTTTTGTACATGTCCTTCACACCCACCACGGTGAGCGGACACAATCCCCCGCAATCATTTTAACTTTCAGCTCAACTGTGAAGCTGTCTGTGTAAATGTAGGAGGACATACGAAATGTGTATGTTTTGAAAATAAACTGAACAGAAGAGAAAAAAATCGATTTTATTCCTTTCCATTGGGCACATCGTTAAAAACTAAACAGCGGTACAAATATGAGTTGAAAATTGTGTCTGCAATTTGAAATAAACACTTTCACAAAAGGTAAAAGCAACACGTCACTCACGTGCTCACTTGTTTCATTATAAATTGCGTGTTGGAATAATGCTATATCAAAGAGAAACAAACACGCGGTAGCAAAAAAGCGGTCGCCATAACTGAACCGAATGCTCTTTTAGTGAACTGAACACTCGCTTGACTGCGTTCTGTTATACCGACAGTTGTTTGCCCCTTTCACACTTATTGCACAGTTTGCACTATAAAAAGACAAATTATTTGAAAATAATTTGAACAGAAAAGAATAAATCTTTATTTTATTCCTTTCACCACAGAGTTGAAAACCATTTACACTTACGTTTACATTTATTAATTCTGTTGACGTTTTTGTCCAAAGGTGTGTATGAATTTTAATACAGATTTTGAGACAAATCTTGGATTTAAGAATAAAACCAAATAAAAATAAATTGTGACACGTGTGTTGCTTTTACCTTTTGTGATAGTGTTTATTGCAGATACACAACTTCCAACGCCTATTTACCACTGTTTAGTTTTTAGCGATTTGCACAATGGAGAGGAATAAAATAACGATTTATTCTCTTCTGTTCGATTTATTTTCAAATATACAGATTTGGTATGTCCTCCTACATTTACACAGCTTCACAGTTGAGCTAAAAAAAGTTTAAATGACTGCAGAGGATGGTGCCGGCTCACCATGGTGGGTGTGAAGAACATCCGCAAAACAAAAGCGTCCATCAAGGTGCTATGATTGCGGATGTACGAGTTTTCTCGCAGGGTTGGGAATAGTTAGGCTGTAAATTTTTCTGGGTAATTTGGTACAAATGCCCTATAACTCTTATCTTCATTCCCTGTTTGTAGTTGTATTAAAAGTTCTTCAGACAGGGTGGGATTCAGCACTAAATATTCTATATTCTTTGTTAAGTAGTGTATTAATTGTAAGTATCTAAAGAAGTTGTTGTGAAGCTTATATTCCCTGCTTAACTGATCAAATGACTTAAGGAATCCATCTTTGCACAGATTACCATACCATAGATTAGTGAGTCCATGAGTTGACCATTTTCTGAAACCTGTGTCTGTGAATGTGAGGGTATTGAAATTGTTTCAGGCAATCCAAATGATGATTGTATTGCTGTTCATAGACTTCAGTTCACCATTCAACACCATCATTCCCCAAAGACTGTGTGAGAAACTGAGTGAGTTGGGACTGAGCACCTCCCTCTGCAACTGGATACTGGATTTCTTGTCAAAGAGGCCTCAGTCCATCTGTGTCGGTGACAACATTTCCAGCACCATCAGAAAGCACAGGAGCTCCTCAGAGCTTCTCTCTGGTTTGGCCACATGAGAGCAGCAGATCGGAAATAGCTGCAAAGGATTGTTAAAGCAGCTGGCAACATCGGAGCGTCTCTCCCCCCGCTGCAGGACATCGTTCACAACCGCTGCATCAGGAAGTCTTCCTGCATTGTGCTTGACCCCTTACACCCTCACATGGGCTCTTTGCACTCCTCCTATCTGGCAGATGCTATCACAGCATCGGGGCCCAATCCACCAGACTGCACGATAGCTTTTTCCCACAAGCCATCAGACTCTTTAACACACTGCCAGCCCTCCCACTCCCCCGCACACACATCTGAACTATGAACTGATTCTATTGCACCTCTACACTTTACTCATCACTGTTTTGATGCACATGCTGCTCAATATACAATCGTATCCATGCCACATTTAAACAGTTCCAGAGATATGGTTTATATTTACAGACTGACTGTACAGTACACTCTGCTAATTGTTAAACTGCTGCTAACCTTGAGTATATTTACTGTACAGCAGTAGAATTGTAATTGAAAAAAATTTAACTGCCACAGATTACATGCAAACCCAATGCAAAAAGAAATCCCAGAACCAAAATGCTGTTAAATGCTGTTTTCCTAACTAAAACAATGTAATAAATGTATAATATTAAATTATTTATAATTTGAATATCTTAATCTTTGTTTAAACACTGTTCTGTAATTTTGTGATGGTCCCTAAGCAACACACTACACTACAACCCCAAATGCGAATCACGCAAGGGCCTGTGTCCACCACCAAAGTGTATTTGCGCTTAGAGCGATCAAAACATCACTTCCAGAGAGCTTCTCTTAGCACTTGTTGTTGCTAAGTTACGAAAAGCATTGTAAAAAAAGAGTGCAGAATGTTTAGCCTTAGTTCCTCCATCAGCAGTGATAGCTCTGTGAAAACCTTGTCTGTAAAAGGTGTAAGATGGCAGAAGCTCTGACGGAAAAGATTATAGAACTAGAGACACACATCCAGAGGTTAGCACAGTCAGCAGGTAGCCTGTTAGCTGCAGGTTCGTAGTCAGAGAATCTGGGCGCTTCAGGCTCAGAGTTACAGCCACAAACTCCGGAATTAGAGCCCCTGCAGCAACATACACGGAGAGCCCAAGCTTTGGCAAAGGCTACTCCTGAGCAGCACTATCCATCTATCAGCGTGTTAAACAGGTTTGCCCCGCTCAGTGAAACATCTGCATGTTGAAAGTGCTCTGGTGATAGGTGATTCTATCCTACGGCACGTGAAAATAGCTAGACCCTTAATGGCAGCCGAGGTAAATTGTTTACCAGGAGCCAGAGCGACGGGCAAGTGTTGGCCAGAAATAGACATAGATATTCCAAGATAGTCGTCCACGTCGGCACCACCGACATCAAGCTCAGACAGTCTTAAGTAATGAAAAGTAATTTTAAAGAGGTGTGTGAGCTAGCCAAGACAATGTTGGAGGCGGTAATTCTTTCTGGCCCTCTTCCAGCTAGACGTAGCCCCGAGACCTACAGCAGGCTTTGGTCACTGACCTGCTGGCTGTCAAAGTGGTACTCTGAAAAAGGTTTTGTAGATAACTGGTCCACTTTTGAGGGAAAGCCTGGTCTTTTGACCCAGAATGGTATCTCACCTCCGCGGGAGGGTGCTGCCTGTATTTTAATGAACACAGCAGTTAGCCTTCATGCAGGTTTAGATTTAGATTTAAATTTAAGTCATTCTAATTATTATTACTTAGAATTGCATGATGTGCCTATAAGTTCTAAATCTCTGTCGCTCCTCCTTGTTACGATTTACCGTCCACCAGGTCCTTATTCTGAATTTTCACTGAATTTGCAGAATTTCTTTCAGACTTGGTTATTTCAACTGAAAGAGCAATAATTGTGGGGGATTTTAATATTCACGTAGATAATGAACAATATCACCTGACAGCAGCCTTCACTAATATATTAGATTCCTTGGGTGGTGTTTAAAATGTAACCGGGCCCACTCACAATTAGGGGTGAAACGATTACAGATTTTGATAGTATTATTGTCAGAGAAATAAACACGGTCTCATGACTATTATAGCATGCACTAATTAATTTGACCAAAGTATCAATATCTAAAAAGCACAGGAACAATGCACAGTTTCTTATGTTTGTTATTTATCGCTGAATGTAAAACAGAAATAAAATACATTTTGTTGTTGGAAAAAAAGACAAGACAAATTATTCAATATTTTCAGATTTTCTTTCTGCAGTTCTTCAAAGTAAAAATCTAAATGAACATCATCAGTGTCACTGTGCCCGCCAAATGTCTTTTTTGCACTGAGAGCGGTAAAACCTCATTTCTAGACCGGGCCTTAGCCAGGGTTTGATACCTACCAAGGTCAATAATACACACACAATGCGCGTGCTGAAATTATTTTTTAGCATATCCGAATAGGTTGGGTGTGAATTACACATCACATTGCTTTGGCTTACAAAATGATTTATTCTTCACCTAACTTCACAAACAAGCCGCCTCTGTTTAAGGTGCCTAAATTCTAACAGTTTTATGGAAGTGTGCTGATGTTTACCATGCACACGCTTTCAAATGATCACTCGCAGTGTCTATGAAACTGCATTTTTGCGAGTCGCATGCACTTATCATTAATGCTCAGCATTTGCTCTCACACACATACGTCACATGCACAGTACAGGCACAGCAGACACATATCACATGACTAGTTAAGCCAATATAAATGAGATTATCTCTACTGTTAGTGAGTTCTTGACTGTGTATGTCCCGCCCCTTCCTCAATTTTAATTGGCTAGCAAGCGAGAAGACACTGACGAGCACAACACTGTTTTAATAGTTGAACAGATTTCAACATGAAGCGCTCCAAGTGCTGCGTAAAAACCCATCTCCACCTGCGTCTTGTTTTCCTGCTGAAGGCGCTTAATAATAATAATAATAATAATAATAATAATAATGATAATAATAGTATAACTGCAAGCAGTGATACGGGGGCCATGCAGTTTGCAGCCTTATCAGGTTTTGACGAATCAAAGTGTACAGATGTTGAAAAATCACACGATTCATCCTTTTATCTAGAGTGCTACGGTTTAAAACTTATTAGGCAAAATGCAAAATAGCTTATTATAGTGCCACCAACTGGCAGAGTGGTGCAATTTCTTTTGCCTGAGTATTGGGTGGGGTCCCGGACCTACCTGCCAAGCTTCAAAGCTGTAGCCCACCCAGAGCCAGATTTCTATGAAACTCGGTGTGTGGCATTGCAGTCCTATGCCAAGCCCACAACATGTATTTGCATATTACAACCAAATGAAGACCTAAATTAAAAATGTGCTCGATAATAATTAAAGAAGAGTGTCTTGGGATTCGAGTTGCATTCAGATTGGACAAAAATCCAGGGACTAGTTTGCAAGAGTTAGTTTTGCATATTTTGCATTAGCGAGAAATCTTATATGGCGGAAACACTGTAGATGTGAGGGGCTATAAAGATTCGGGTTGACCCATGGAGTAAGATGGTATGATATTTTTGAGAATCGGAGCTACAGTTCAAAAGTAATAAGGCAAAACGCAAATTTATTAGGAAAAATGCAAAATAGCTTATTATAGCACCATCAACTGGCATAGTGGTGCAATTTTTTTGCCTGAGTAGTGGGTGGGGTACCGGACCTACCTGCCAAATTTCAAAGCTGTAGGTCTTACAGTTTTTTCTCCACAACACGTCTTAAGACAGAAAAATAATAATACTAATAATAATAATTTTTAAAAATCAGCACGATTCCAATAGGGTTCCACGCTGTCACGTCGGGTGGTTGTTCGGGCATAACAGGAGGCGAGGTCACGGTGCAGGACATTTATTGCAACACAAAGAACAAAACACAGAACAAAAAACCGGCACGAGGGCCACAACCAAAACCAAACAATCAAACAGACACTAAACACAGGCAAACATAAACTGGCACGAGGGCTACAAACTGATAAGGGCTTACAAGTACAACAGCGGAACAACACACCGACATCAGGAGGATAATGTGAGGGTGGACCAACAAGAAACACTGGGAAAAACTGAGCTTAAATACTAACACACAAACAAGGGGCTGGACCAATGAAACAAAGGGGAACCAATGGGAGAGCGATCACAAAACAACCAATAAAGGGACAACAAATGGGAAGGAGAGGGTGTGACTACAATAAACGAGCACAGGTGAACAAACTGAGGAACCATGATAAACCAATGAGACACAATGGGAAGGTGGGACATAGACTGATTGACAGAAGACAGTACACACAACATGGCCGAACAATACAGTCACAAAATGGCCGACACAGCACACACAACATGGCCGAACAATACAAACACAAAATGGATGACACAGAACACACAACATGGCGGACTAAAGTCTAAAGCCCAGGGGGGGTCATGACACACGCAGTGTTCCACTGCATGGCCCCCTAATAATAATGACACCATACAATAAAAGAATAAACCATAAAATGACAAAATAAACACACAAATACATAATAAAAATGAATAACTTACAAAGAAAAAGCAATCTTAAACAGATGGGTTTTAGATGAGGATTTTAAAAGTGAAAGTGAATCAATATTTCTGAGCTCGGGTGGTAGTGGGTTCCAAAGCCGTCGAACAGAGCGCCTAAAAACTCTACTTCCCATGAGGATAAGACAGCCAGAGGGGACAATCAAATGGATGGAGGAAGATGATCCAAGGGTACGAGATGGAGTGGTGACATGAAGGAGGTCAGATACAGATACACATCATCTCCTCCTCCATCCCGAGCACCATAGACCCACTCCAGTTTGCTTACCGCTCCAATAGATCTACATCAGAGGATGCCATCTCCCACGTCCTACACACCTCCCTCAGCCACATGGACAAGAAACAGGGTAACTATGTGAGGATGCTGTTTATCGACTACAGCTCAGCATTCAACACAACAGTGCCCTAC
The DNA here is from genome assembly GCA_032718565.1 of Distichodus sexfasciatus. Classification (NCBI taxonomy): domain Eukaryota; kingdom Metazoa; phylum Chordata; class Actinopteri; order Characiformes; family Distichodontidae; genus Distichodus; species Distichodus sexfasciatus. The sequence continues at coordinate 250,488 of JAVGVS010000469.1, read as the reverse complement.
AGATTGTTTACTAAGCGGAGAGACCTAGGACTCAACAACCGCTTGCGCACATGGGTGCTGGACTTCCTCACAGGCAGATCTCAGGTGGTGTGGGTGGGCAGGTGTGTCTCCAGCAGCATTACCACCAACACAGGACCTCCTCAAGGGTGTGTGCTTTTTCCGCTGTTATACTCACTCTAACACTTTGGACTGTGTGGCCTCTCACGACTCCAACAACATTGTCAAGTTTGCGGATGACACAGTGGTGTTAGGATTAATCTCCAACGACGATGAGAACCTGGCACTCTGGTGTCAGAAAAACTGCCTCCAGCTGAACGTCAGCAAGACAAAGGAGCTGGTGGTGGACTTCAGCAGGAGACAACTTGACCACAGACCCCTCACCATCAACGGTGCTCCAGTGGAAAAGGTGCATTTGTTTAAATACCTTGGCGTCTACATCTCTGAAGACCTGACATGGGCTGAACATATCAATGTTCAAGTCAAGAGGGCAAAGCAGCATCCGTACCACCTTAGCAAGCTGAGGAAGTTTGGGGTTTCCCCTACCGTTCTGAAAATTTTTTATTCTGGCGCTGTGGAGAGCATCATCACACAGAACATCTTGTCCTGGTATGGGATCAGCTGTGTTCAGGACCAGAAAGCCCTCCAGAGAGTGATCCGGGCAGCGGAGCGCTGCTGCACATCAGCTCTCCCCTCCCTGCAGGACATTTAGGCCAGGAGATGTAGGACCAGAGCAATAAGGATATTAAAGGACTCGTCTCATCCCGGCAATGGACTATTTCATCTTCTGCAATCTCACATCCCTCACTCTTTATACTCCTCCCATCCGGCCGACGCAATCGCAGCATCAGGACTTGATCCACCAGACTGCTTTTTCCCACAAGCCGTCAGACTTTTAAAGACACTTCCTAAATGAATCCAGAATGCAGTAGCCAGAGTCCTCACTAAAACTAAATTTTGTGTCGACTATAAAATGCTCCTCTTGATTTATAAAACTCTAAAAGGTCTTGCAGCGCAGTATGTGAGTGACCTCATTTACAACTACAGTACAACTTGTACGCTTCGATCGCAAGACGCAGGTCTTTTAGTAATCCCCAGAATAAAGAACGTTACCTTGGGGGTAAAGAGCATTTGCTCATAAAGCACCACAGTTGTGAAATTACAGTTCCTATTAGAGTTTGGAGCTCAGAGACAATCTCTCCCATTTTTAGCCAGGCTGCCATAGTTACTTAAGCACTGCCGGAGGTAAGGTGTAGGGCACTAACTCTCTTCTCTTTCTTTTTTCTGAGCTGTTCCTGAGCTGAGCTGAACCCTCACCTGGACTCTAGGGAGACATCCTCTGGGACCAGTTGACACTTTTTCTGACCCTATGGACTTGAACTGAATGACCAATTTAATACTGAATGTTGCTGAGTGGGTTTTAGTAAGTGGCCCCAGCGATGACTCAGGATTCGAAAGCATCCCTTGAATAATCTTCATTTCTTTAAAAAAATGTGTTCCATTAGTATTCAATCAGAGGGTCCATGAAGGCAAAAACGTCCTTCAGACTATTTTTATATCTTTACTTTTTTAATGGTTAATTAACAATTAATCTTGAATGAATCTTAATGTTTACTTGTGTATTAAATGTTCATGCACCCCAGTCACCCTGAGGAGGTTGGGATTCCCTTCCAACTCTTTGTTCCTCTCAAGGTTTCTTCCTACTAGAGGGAGCTTTTCCTTACCACTGTAGCCTCAGGCTTGCTTGTTGGGGGGTTTGGGCAGGTTATATGTAAAGCACTTTGCGATAAGGACTCACAAAGTGTATGCGCCAGGCTGTGGTGTGTGCATTCGATTCGTAGCCCAAACCCCCAAAATCCAAATGTTGCCCCTTCTCATCCTGCCCTCCAGATAATCACACTTTTCTTGAAGCTCTTCCACTTGCTTCTTAAGCTCTGTTACTGTGTTTTGTCTGACCATGACAATAGTCCGTCTTCCACAATCTGAATGTTCCTATTTAATTCAGGAAGTAATTTAGGAAATTAATAAATAAAGCTATATCTGATTTGAGCCTATTTCTTCTTTAGACAAGAAAAGTGTGACTATCATCAAACTTTTATCGGGACTGAACAAGTAACAACCAATTCCAATCCGGACCGAAAACTTGAATTAGTAATAAATAAAGTTTTCTTAAGCCCTTATCTACTCTAAGTCAAAACCTAACATTTCACGACAAAAGAGGGAGAAAATATGTGCTACAACACGCACCTTTTCCTGATTTGAACCTGCCTCCTCATAAACCTTCCAGTCTTCTCCATCATTGCTGTAGTGCACACGATAGGCTGTAACATAAAACTGGTACTCGAGGAGGGTAGAGCCAGTGGTGATGATTCCTAAAAAGCAAAACAAATTAGTAAGCATATAGGGTTGCCACTAGTGTAACTTTTCCCTACAGAGTCATCTATTGACTTTTATTAAATTCTCGATTCATGTAAATGAATCAACTGGACTTCTGATTGTGTGGCAGCTGTGTGGAGGCTGTCCTCACAGACATTTTCAGCAAATCAGTATCGTGCAGGACACCTCACACACCTTAGGGCTGCACGATTCTGGGAAAAATATGAATTACAATTTTGTTTAATACTGAGATCACAATTCTGTGGCATGTGTTTTTTTAATATAAATGTTTATTGCAATAAATAGGTTGAATATTATGCACTTTGTGTTTTGTCACACATCCTGGCATTGCATTTAAAAAATGGTCCAACAAAGTGAATGAACATGGCTTACTCTCTCTAAACGGTTCTGACATTTCTAACATAGAGCCAACACAGAGCAGGAGTGGAAGCAGAGTCAAGCCTGAGCATCAAAGTCGAGTGTGTAAGACTTTTTGCTTGCAAAAGTTCCAGTGTGCTTTCAGAATTTTGGCACAAAAAGAAAACACCAAGTAACACGGGTCGGTGTCCCAAAAGTTTTTCGTCCAACCCGATCTGTCTCGTCTGGTGTAAATGTTCTAAAATCCAGTAGAATGGAAAACCTCCAGGACACCGGCCCTCCAGGACCAGAGTTGCTTACCCCTGTTCTACAGTATGAGTCAGAAGTGCCAGATTGCGGGACAGTTTTCCCCCCAGGCTGTCAGGCTGCTTAACACCATGCTTTGTTGGCCAATTTCATCTCTTCTTATACCGTGTATAGCAGGGTGACAACATCACTTTGACTTTGATTTAAGCCTATAAAATGATTTATTTAAAGATATTAATATTCAGCATACTCAACTTTAATTAAACTAAAAATAATTTACTGCACATTAAAGTATATAAATGAATTGAAGAAATACAATAATTAGGCATCAAGAAGTGCAACACACAAGAACACATCCACCGACCCTATCAACCATTGTAGAACAAGTCTAGATTTCGACCTAAACATTTTAATGGGAATTCATGGTAGCAGGTGAAATCCTTTGCAACTGCAAGGACAAATAACACCAAAAGTCTCTATGACTAATGGCAATTTAGCATGCTTTTGCTTCAGGTGCACATGTACAGTGCTGGTGCTGCTGTGGCTACTCAAAAGCTGCAGAGATAGCAAAACATTTTCATTTTCTATTCATCTGACATACTCCCATACCTTTGGAAACTTTTAGACTAAACTTCTACTTTGACTGAGTTAGCCTCTATAACAGTCAATAGACCATGACATTCTCTTTCTCCTTTTCTCTCCCTTTTACCTGTGACTTTTTTCTCTTTCTTCAGATCCACCTGTAGCCACTGCTTAGGGTCACTGTTGGCAGAAGCCCATGGAAGTCCCGCCCTTTTGAGTCGTGCCCCAGACGGCGACCAGATCGAAGGTTTAGCGCCATGAAAACCCCACTCCCACGTGGAGGAGGCAGAGATCTGATTGTCGCTGACAACACCCGACTCCAGACCCAATGTGCCGTAGCAGCCTGAAAAGCACAAAGAGACAGAGGCTTCAATATTTGTTTTGCAGTATACACCCTAAACCGTCAGTCATGACCATCCTGAAATCATCATCTTGACATGTGAAGAGCATGGTTTCTGCAGGTTTTGAATAAGTGTAATTAAAAATCTAATTAAGGTCCTCCAGATAAATTTCCTCCATCTTTTAGAGCTAGTGGAAGACTGCTGTTTTCTACACATAGAGTACCAATCACCTTCTGACCTGAATGTTTAAATCTTGTTCCCACTTTGATTTAAGCTACAATTAATTTATTCCATTTCGCTTATGTAAGCTCTCCGGGTCTAAATGTCTCCTTCCAAGTTATATATTTTTTAACGTCTCCTTCCATATAGTTAGTTTCCTCAACTATGCGATTTCCCCCCTTTTAATATTCATTTCCACTTAGCCTGGTCAGTGGTTTGAAATCGGTCCACGGTTGTTTCAATATGTTTCCATCTAGCTTGGTACTCTGAAGAACACCAGTAAGTAATGTATCTCATGTGGGCAGTAATATTCTCTAAGATTAAGGAGTGCCAGTCCACCATATTCTTTTTCAATTTGGAGTGTCTTAAATTTTATCATTGGGCAAGCTCCTGCTTATATAAACCTGGATATCAGCCTATCCAAAGCTATAAACTGAGAGTCTGGGATCTTGACTGGTAGCGACAAAAAAAAAAAATACAACAACCTTGGCAGCCGATTCATCTTCACTATGTCCAATCTAGAGCTAAAATCCAATGTTAGCATTGACCATTTAGTTATATCTTTGTGGATCATAATATTAATTTTTTTTGTAATTTATATCATATAATTAGTTCATATCTTAAGTGATGAAAACTCCTAGGTATTTTACTGATTTTGTTTCCCCATATCAGTTTATATTTCTGTTTAATTTTCCTGCTTGGTATATAATTGAAAGAGAGAATTTGTTTTTGTAATGTTTGAAAGATAACCAGACATCTGACCATAGTCAACCAAAAGTTTGCGGGGAGTTATATCGGGATTCTCCATGTAGGCTGTAATATCATCTGCAAAGAGTCCAATTTTATGATTTTCTTTTGCTAAATAACTTCCAGCTCTTTATTTTGTCAAATTTTCACTGGCCAGCAGAATCAATAATATGCGGCCCGCCAGCACTGTTGACTACAGTATAAAATACGTGTACAGTAATCTCTTGTTATTCACGGGGGTTACGTTCCAAGAACACCTGCGTATAATGAAAAACCGCGTTATTGTGTTTTGGTACAAAAAAAAAAGCCTAAAAATGCCTATTTTTATAGTGTAAACCCTAAATATGCCCCCAAATCTGCTCCCAGAACACTTTGTCATTTTAAACTCAGTTTAATACATTACTCTTAACGAAAATATTAGGTATGCCCATACAGGTGTGCTGTAATTCATGCAAGGGCACTTTCTTTGGTATAAACAGGTAAATACAGTAAAAATTAGTGTAGTTTTTAGAAAAAAAATACAGTAAAATGTAGGTGTAATGACCAATATTTTTTGCAGTTCAATAATTTACTGTTCATCAGTGGCACGTCCTATTGTAGGGACACAGACATTGGGCGGCGACTGAGCTTAACCGCCTCTTTTAATTTAATTTACAGTACAGTAATAAAACTATCGGGGTTTTAAAAAACACTCAAGATCAGTCAGGGACGGACTGGTAATCTGTATCTCTGGGGAAAAAAACGGCTGTCCGATGTCGGCCTGTCTTTCTCGGCCGAGACGCAAACATTATAAACAATAATTAGGTTTAAATTAAAAATATGGAATTCTCTGAAGCATACTAAAGTAGAAATGCAAAAAAAATTTTAACGAAACGAAAAACAAGAGAATCTCTCAAGATAAGTCAGGGGAGGTGGACAGGCAATCAGTGCTAAAAAGGCGTCTGGATGTGGCCGTGCAACCCCCTACACTGATTTATACTGTATTTAGCTGAATTAATATTTGGATTACTATTTATGTTACAAAATGAGTACATTTTTCTTAATAATTTAGAAATAAAATGCCCCCAAAAAAGTGGAGAATATTTGCAGGTTCCGCGCTGTTGCGGAGATTTCCGCGTAAAACGAGGAGTTCAGTGCTCGTGAAAAATCCGCGTATGACTGGGGGATTACTACAAAAATTGCTATTTTACATTTCACCAGAAGATGGCAGTGGCCCTGTGGTTACTATGACCCGTGGCCTGTGTGTGATCATTTCAGCCCAGCCCATTTCTGACATGGCGACTGTAGCTGAAAAAAGGAAAGTTGACAGAGAGGGCCGACGTTTCCAGGACAAGTGGAAATTTGAGTATTTTTTCACTGAAATACGAAACAACTGTGTCTGCCTAATTTGCCAATAGACTGTGGCTGTTTTCAAGGAATTTAATATCAAGAGGCACTACCAGACAAAACATGCTAACTCAGTATCACCCTTCACATTAGTGCAATCAAGATATTTGTTTAGTCCCCTGAGGTGAATAAATTCTAAAATCTTAATTAATTGATTTTTCGTGATGATCAAAACCACTGTTTTGAATTTAGAAGTCTACAGTTAGCATTTAATAGTGAATAATATGTAATGTTTCTAATTACGTTAGATATGTTTAATCTCAAATTTGTTTTTTTCAAGACTTTTTCTTCATTTTATGTAGTCTTCAAATATGAAAGGCAGGGTGAATTTAAGAACTTGTAAATGAAAAAAAAAGTATGCCATTTGCAATAAAAAATTCAAAAAATAGTTCATTTGTATTTAATGTTCTTAGTTCAAAGAATGTCAGACTGAATGGTCGGCCCCCACACATTTTCACCTTACCAAATCTGGCCCTCTTTGCAAAAAGTTTGGACACCCCTGGGCTAAGGGGTCTATAAATATTGCGAACAGTGTGGGGCTAAGGCAGTAACCCTAGCGAGTACCTCTACACTGATTAAATCCTCTGGACAAATGACCATTAATCTTAATTCTGGCGGATGGGCCACTATAAAGACATTGTACACATTTAATGAATCTATTGCTCTATTACTCCATATAGAAAAGACCAACTAACCCTGTCAAATGCCTTCTTCGCATCAAGAATGACCAGCGCTGCACTTAGTTGTCGTTTATTGGCCTGTTCTATAATGTGTAGGGTACACCTGATGTTATCTTGTGTTTGCCTTGCTTTCATAAACTCAGGGAGGAAGAGTTTTATCCTTTTTGAAACAATGGACAAAAAAATGTATAATCAATATTCAGCATAGAAACTGGACAAAAAGATTCACAACATTCTTTACTTTCAAGTGTTGACAAGTGTTTTTAAATATTGTCTCCATCCACAGGGAGTACAAAGTTTTGTGAATTTCTTCCATCTCATAGGTTAATTTATTGGTAAGGGGGTCTCTAATGTTGTTTATTGATTTTGTTGCGTTCTAAGGCGTCGTAACAAGATTGTTTTATGTATCTCAATTTCTTTTTAAATTCTTCGTTAAACACACAATCTAATAGTTTCCTAGTTTCCTTTATCTGGTTTGTCAATTCTGCATCTTTATGTATTTGTTGTTGTTTGTCTAAATTTCTCTGCTTTCTCTAATTCATCATATTTTGCCCTCCTTATTTTCTTAAAGTAAGAAGTTCTTGAAATTAGTCTCTGTCTCAATGTTGCTTTAACTGTGTCCCACACAATAGTTGGGTCTACGTGGCCATCGGTATTATCTCTAACAGTCTTTAAATTCTTCCCTAATCTCCACCGTTTCATTATTCCAAATACTGATTTTCAGTCTCCATAGTGTATTCTTTGGTCTGTTATTCCGATGTATAGTTAAGTAAATTATATGATCTAATATATCCTACTGTTGCTACTGAGCACTCCCTCACCCTACATCTATCTGTCGTATTCAACAGAAAGTAATCTGTTCCAGAGTACACTTTATGAGTGGGTCAATAGTGAGTAAAGTCTTTGTCTTGCATATGTATATTCCTCCAAAAATCATAGAGACCCATTTCCTTAATAAACATGTTAAGATCTTTTGATCTTAAGGGTTATGTCTTTTTAAACTTGCATCTAAAGCATAACTCAGAACCACATTCCAATCATCTGCACAAACTAAAATTCACCTTCACTTTCTGAGATTGTGTCAAATAAAAATGTAAGGAATTTTCAATCACTCCCTGGTGGAACATATATTAGCAAATGTGACTAAAACAGTATCGAGCCATACTTTGACAAATCTGCCCCTTTTTTTTGCTCTCTTCTTCATTTTTCCGAGCTGACGCTTGGCCAACTGAACCCTTACCGGGACTCTGTGGAGACATCCCGAGCTGACGCCTGACCGCCTCAACCCTCCCAAGCTGAGGCTTGACCAACTGAATGCCCACCAGGACTCTATGGAGACAACAGCATCTGAAATCACCTGGGATTTTTCGGACCCTATGAACCTAAACTGAATTAGCAGTTTAATATTGAACAAATTTTAGCTTAACATCTCGGGATTCGAAAATGTCCCTTGGACTTTTCTTTACTTCCTTAAAAATGACTAACAAGGACTTCCAGGTTGCAATGTATGGGAAAGACGCATATGGGAGAGCTCCCGGGTTAATCACGTTAACTCTCTACCAAATGAAACCTCTTACTTAATTAGTTATCTCATTCGGGGTAATTGGACTACGTTTTGTCTTTTGCGTGCAAAAATGAGTCTCTCTGAGAGTAACAAACAAAGCAGCAGTGCTCAAAATCCAGCATTACGCGCAGCCGCTAGCGCGGTTAGTAAGCTAGCATCATCTGCAGCCGAAAGCCCGCCGTTTGCTACACAGTCTCTGAAAATACTCGAAGAAGCTAAGACAAATACACCTGTCACGATGGATCTGTTGCCTACAGAACTGCAGACGTTGAGAGCATCTATAAAGGAGGACGTCTCTTTGCTGATCCGAGAATCCATAACACCACCAAACTTCCCTTGACTCCTTACAGACAACAGTTAACTCCTTCCAGAACAGACTCATCGCGGTGGAATCTACAGCAGGTGGAAACTCTGAATGTCTGTCGGCAGCGGAGTCTGACGTCAAAGAGCTCCAGAGCCGTAACCAGTCCCTTCTGGACCGGCTCGAGGACCTTGGGAATCGGTCGCGAAGAGCTAACCTGCGCATATTGGGCTTTCCTGAGAACAGCGAAAACGGCAAAGACCCAGCTAAGTTCGTGTCAGAGTTGCTGATGGAGGCACTGGGGCCCGAGGTGTTCACTGCTCCTCTGGATCTGGAGAGAGCCCACCGGACCCTGACTCTTAGATCCGACCATATTTCGGGAGAGAGAGTCTGCATTGCGGTGGGCTAGAAACCACGAGCTGAAGTTTCAAAGTGCCACAATACGGATCTATCAGGACTTTAGTCCAGCGCTAGCTAAGAGACGGGCTGCGTTTAACAGCGTAAAGCAAGCACTTTATCAGAAGAACGTTCGATTTCAGCAGCTATACCCAGCCCGGCTGCGCGCGTTCTATGGAAACGAAGCACTCACATTTATATTGCCTGAGGACGTTCAGAAGTTTTACGAGGAGAAGTTTTGTAAGGAATAGAAACACAGCCTGCAGATGGGGAAACTGACGCACCCGAAATGTTGCGAAGGGAAGTCTGGTGCACATTCGTTGACTTAATCGTCAGGTATTTGGTGCGTGTAAGATATGAGCACTTAGACAGACGGTATGGTTGTGTTGCTTCATTTGTTTTATTACAGATGTGGTCTACCTTTTGCTGCCAAATGTTTATATACACGACCTGTATTATTTGCACAGTTATTTCACGAACGTTTTATTGTCTAACTGTTATATTTGTTCTCAATATTTTACTCACAAGGGAGTGTTATAAGGTTTCAGATTTTGTTACTAACCCGGGACTCCTCTTGGATTAGTGAGAAATAGCCAGCAGTCTATAGGAATAGCTTTAAGCCTGCAGCTTGCCCCAGACAGGGGACCAAGTATAGGTTAGTTTAGTTCTATGTGTGTTGGGGTCATGGGAAGGGTTTTTGGGATGGGTCACTCCTAGATTTTTGTTGCTTGTGTCACTCTGTGGACGTTTGAGGGTATTGCTTTACACTGCCGTGCTCTTTGTTACAATCCCTTTACCCCCTTATTTTAGCCACCACCACTATGGGGTGCCCTAATGCCGTAAAAGGTAATATACGATTCATTAGCCAGAATGTTAAAGGACTTAATGGGCTGTAAAGAGAGCAAGAATATTTAATCATCTTAAACATTTAAAATCAGACATCATATTTTTTACAAGAAACTCACTTACTGGTTAAAGACCATGTCAGGCTCAGGAAATATTGGGTGAGCCAAATATTTCACTCTACTTTGAATTCAAAGATCCGCGGAACTGCTATACTGATATGTAAACATGTTCAGTTTAGTGCAACAAGCATCACCTCGGACCCCCAGGGTCGCTTTGTTATTGTCTCCGGGCTTCTTTTTCATAAACCAGTTGTCTTGGTTAACATTTAAGCCCCTAACTGAGATGATACCAAATTCATGACAATTTATTTTTCACTAATACCAGACCTGAACTCACAACAGCTAATTTTTGGCGGCGACCTAAACTGTGTAATCAATCCAGTTTTGGACCATTCTAATCCCAAACCCACTACTCCATCTAAAATGGCAGAGTCGCTTTCAGAGTTCATGAACCTAATAGGAGGTGTAGACCCATATGGTTCCCAGTTCCCTCAAAGCCAAGCCTTCTCTTTCTTCTCTCCAGTACACCACTCTTATAGCAGAATAGACAATTTTTTTATCGAAGGGGGTCTTCTTTCTTATGTCACAAGAACTGATTATTTAGCTATAGTTGAATCGGACCATGCCCCAGTACTACTTAATATCACATTTTCTCTTAGATCGGAACACCCTCCTTGGAGATCAGACAAAACGTTATTGGCCGACAGAGTATTCTGTGACCTAATATCTAAAAAGACTGACGAATTTTTAGAACTAAAACGCAATGATGTTTCTCCTTCATTACTCTGGGAAACACTAAAAACTGTAATTTGTGGTGAGATTATATCATTTGCTGCCAGAATTAATAAAGGACAGAGACTTAAACAGGATCAACTCATGTGTGCAATCGCTATGGTCGATGCTCAATACTCCATTTCCCCAACTCCTGAACTTTATAAAAAGAAGTTGGATCTCCAAACCCAGTACAATTTATTATCGACTGATAAGACAGAATTAATCTTGTTAAAGTCACACGGTTATGTTTATGAAAATGGTGATAAAGCTAGTCGTCTTTTAGCACACCAAATGAAGAACTGCTCAATTACCCAACAAATTATACAAATTAAGAAAATGGACGGTGAACTAACTATAGATCCAGAAGACATTAATGAAATATTCACCACATATTACTTATACTCATCAGAATCAGCTGAAAGCGAAGCTACCATGGAACATTTCTTCAGTCATCTAAAAAACCCTGCTATAAGTACTACGCATAGGACTAGAACTGAACTCTCATTACAACACACAGAAATCATTGCTGCAATAACATCAATGCAAAGCGGTAAGGCGTTGGGCCCTGATGGTTTCCCAATTGAATTTTTCAAAACATTCTCGAACAAATTATCTACTAATCTTCTTGATATGTTTAATGACTCTCTTTTTTGTGGGGCATTGCCAAAAACGTTAACTGAGGCATCAATCATCTTGCTGTTAAAACCCGGTAAAGATAACACAGAATGTGGATCCTACCGTCCCATTTCTCTCCTGAACTGTGATGCAAAAATTTTAGCGAAGGCTATGGCCCGCCGCCTTGAAGCTACAATGGATGATGTAATCTCCACTGATCAAACCGGCTTCATCTTGGGGAGGCATCCATACACAAATATCCTAAATATCATTTATTCCGCTGCGTCCGATGATGTACCTGAGATGGTTGTCTCGCTGGACGCAGAGAAAGCACCGGATAGAGTTGAATGGGAATATTTATTTAAATGTCTAATAAAGTTTGGTTACGGCCCTAATTTTATTTCATGGATCAAGCTGCTATATAATTCCCCCCAAGCCTCCATAGTTACAAATGGTAAATAACCACCGCACTTTCAGCTGTCAAGAGGACTCGCCAGGGGTGCCCAATGAGCCCACTGCTATTTGCTATAGCCATAGCCATGGAACCGTCCATTGCACTTAAACCATTGCTATCTGTTAGTGGAATCCATAGAAGTGGAAAGGAATACAGACTTTCTTTGTATGCGGATGATCTGTTGTTATACATTTCAAATCCTACTTTAAGTATACCCCATATTACAGATCTACTGGAGACGTTTGGCACATTCTCTGGGTACAAGCTAAACTTTGACAAAAGTGAATGTTTTCCTGTTAATGACTTAGCTCTTCAAATACAGGATAATGTTCTGCTGTTTCGAATGGTTAGGCAGGGCTTCAAATACTTAGGCATCAATATTACTAGAGACATGCACAGTCTTTTTCAGGCAAACTTCTCTCCTCTTCTCGAGAAAATTAAGAAGGACTTAAAGAAATGGAGGTTGCTTCACCTATCACTTGCAGGAAGGGTTAACTGTATTAAAATGAATGTGCTTCCCAAATTTCTGTATTTATTTAAATGCATTCTGCTCTACCTTCCCAAATCCTTCTGTAAAATGAAAACGCAATCTGCACTTTGCCATTTAGTTTTCCATTTCTAAGCACAAAGATCCTGCAAAATTGAAAAAGAAATCGAAATAACACCATTTGCATTTTCATTTTCCACTCAGGCACGAGTTATTTGTGAAAAAATCTAATGTAAAATTAAAATAACACTTTGTCTTTTCATTATCTCTCTTGCATTTTCATTTTCCATATACTCGCGGTGTTTTAGTGTCATAATTAAAATGAACTCGCTAATCGGGAAAAGAAAAAGCAATCTCCACTTTACATTTACTTTACCTTGAGAGAACGCACAATAACTGCTAAAATGACAATGAAAATTAAATATTTTCTTCATATTTATTTTTCTGAGGCTTATCGGTACTTCTCTGACAAAATTAAAATGAAAACTCAAAAGGAAAAAACAGAAAACAAAGTGTGTGTTTGGATTTTCATTTTCAACACGAACAGCGCTGAGGCTGAGGAAAATTAAATTACAAACTCAAATGAGTTGCAGCGCCATCTGCTGGACTTTGGCTTTTCGTTTTCCGTTTTGCATTTTCATTTCCCACTTTTCGTTTTCAAGCTCACAACATGCAAATATATGTTAATAAGGCGGGTGGGTCAAGGGCGTGTCTACGACTACAAAAAGGGACGGCACAAATGAAAATTCCATCGTGTATCTTGTACAGTTTTTGAGATATTTACGATTATGGATCATAATACTTAGAATGTGTAAAAATTAGATCATCTATTGTATTATTTTATTATTTCTGTAAATATCTGTAATATTTCTGTAAAATAAGCAATAGCTACGATTTTGTAAAGCTCATCCCAGTCCGCAGCCTTGGTTTGCATTAAACTTGAAAACGTTCTCTTACTGTTTGGGCGACGTCCAACGGGTCGCCGAGAGGCTAAAGTAGGGAGGTTTGTCTGACTCGCTTTCTTTCATTTAAAACCCAGAAGCCATCTTGCATTTTCTTCAATATTTATTTGCTTCCCACAAAACTCCAGGATAAAAAACAAGGCACAAGCGTTAGCACAGGCACAAGCGTTAGCATAGGCACAGGCGTTAGCACAGGCACAAGCGTTAGCATAGGCACAGGTGTTGGCACAGGCACAGGCGTTAGCATAAGCACAGCTGATAAAAAAGGTATGAATAAAGCACGAATAAAGTGGTCAACAAAAGTTTGCGACTCCCTCACTCAGTCACTCACACTCTAATCATTAGCAAGTGCCCAGGTAAAGTTACACTGCCCCGCCCACACCACCACATGACACACTCTAACCATAAAGCACAATAAAAGTCTCCAACAACCCGGCCCCTAATTATTATCACTCAATAATAATTATTACATTATACATAATTATACACAAATCACACCACATCAATCAAAACAACAAAAAAAAACATTTACAGTCCAATCCCAATGTATTAGGTGTATCCTCTCCTCTAGGCCAGAGGTTACTAGCACATAGCCCAAGATGAGAGTGACCTTTACCACCACTCTTAATATTCTCACGAGAAATAATCCTCAGTCAAATCAAGTCTCCTCAGCTTCTTGAAGAAGACAAATCTTCGTGACAGGCCTATTCAGACAGTTAGTGAAGGTCTTGATCTTTACTTTTCTTACAAGTCATTTGTTGTCTGGAAAAACTTCCACGATCCTTCCCATAATCCAAGAATTCCGAGGTGCCGAATCATCAAATGATCAACACAACGTCACCTGGAACAAAGTTTCGCCGGGTATTTGGCCACTTCTGGTGTTCCTGAAGTTGGGGCAAATATTCTTTAACCCATCTCCTCCAGAATAAATCAGACAAATATCGGACTTCCTGCCATCTTCGACATACATAAATATCTTCTTTATGAAACACTCCTGGTGGCAATGTCATCTGAGACTTAAGCAATAATAAGAGATTGGGTGTTAGAGCTTCAAAATCGTTGGGATCAATAGAGGCCTTAGTAAGAGGTCTACTATTAAGTATGGCTTCCACTTCACATAAAACTGTATGAAGACCATCTTCATCCAAGTGCTGTACTTTTAACGTGGAATCAAGAACCTTCCTCACAGAACGAATTAATCTTTCCCAAGCTCCTCCATGATGAGATCCACCTGGCTGATTAAATTTCCACTTAATGCCTTTCTGCAAAAGTTCATAATTTATCTGTTTCTGATTCCATTCTTTCATACACTTTCAATTCACGCTGAGCACCAACAAAGTTCGTACCATTATCTGAGTACAATTCTTTGACTTGGCCTCGTCTAGATATGAAACGGCGCAAAACATTAATGAAGGAATCCGTTTCTAATGAGGCAGCTACTTCAATGTGTACAGCTCTCACAGTCATACATGTAAAGAACACCCCATATCTTTTCACGACTACTCTGCCTCGCTTTATTCAAAGGGGCCAAAGCAGTCCACTCCAACAAAAGTGAAAGGTGGGATGTCGGTAGTTATCCTGTGATGAGGCAAATCTGCCATCTGCTGTCTTCCTGGAATGCCATGCATTTGTCGGCATACCACACATTTAGAAATAATCCTTCGTATGATTACTCCAGCACCAACAATCCAATATTTCTCCTGTGACCCAGCCAAAATATAATTTCTGCCACCATGGCTGGTCTCCTTATGTATCTGCAACAAGATTAATTCAGAGATACGACATTCTTTTAGCAAAATGATGGGATGTTTTGCTTCATCACACAACAAGGATCTATTAAGCCAACCCCGACTTTCAAGATACCATCATCAAGAATTGGGTTGAGTTTGTAGATGCAGCTTGTCTGTTTTACATTCTGACCCTTTTCGAGTCGGGAAAATTCATCCGGAAAAACCTTTTCTGACCAAACTTAATTATCCGGAGCTCAGCCTCTCTAAACTCATCCACAGAAAATGAAACTTGAGGTAACTCCTTGATCTTCAATTCTTTCTCTACAAGCCTCATTTGCTCTTCCTTGTCAGACCCTGGATTTAAAGTTTTAACTGCAACCTCCTTTCAATTTTGACAGAGGCTCAACAAGTCTTTGAACCTCAAAATCCAACTAATAATACTTATCAAACGATTCCAAGAAAAAGTATGATTGATCAAAAGTGTCACTGTATCCACATGCTGTTCCACATGAGTCACATTGGTTGAAACATGTTTTTTTATTTCAGAATCTGTGTCTTCTGACAACATTCTACAAACATCCGGAATCCGAGGCCAATAATCCTCAGAATTCAAGAAAAATGGTGGCCCACCCATCCAAGCAGAATCTTTCAAGAACAATTCCACTGTGATTCCTCTTGAAGCAAGATCTGCTGGATTCTCTGAAGTGGAAACATAATGCCACTGATGAGGGTTAGAAACTTTAAGGATCTCTGAAACTCTATTAGCTACCAAGGTTCGAAATCTAGTAGCCTCATTGTTGATGTACTTGAGCACGGAAGTGCTATCAGTCCAAAACACTGACTCAACAAGATCTATCTGCAACTCATTCCTCCACAACCTGTCCATGCGTGCTGCTACCACCGCAGCAGTCAGCTCCATTCTTGGTATGGTTATAGGCTTTAAAGGGGAAACTCTAGCCTTTGCCATAATGAAAGCAATATTCGATTGTGAAATGGTATTTCGCAATAGCAGATAAGTAACTGTTCCATAGCCACATTGACTTGTATCTGCAAAATGGTGCAACTGAGCAAAGGATAACTGCCCAAAGTTTTCAGGTTTAATACATCTCTTCACACCAAAGTTCTCCAACTGTTGCTAATCCACTTCTTTGGCTGAAAACCTCCTTTAGAACAAAGCGCTCTAAGTTCATGGTAAAGCGTTATAGCTTCAGCCTCTGAAGAAATTGAAACAAGACAGTCATCCACATATGACAAAATTGTATGTACCGCTTGCTGACTAAAGAACTCCTGATTGTCTTCTGCGCATTTTCTCAAGGCAAAGTTGGCACAACTTGGGGAAGATGTTGCCCCAAACAGATGGACAACCATTCGGTACTCTTCCATTTCCTGTTTGTAGTCCCCATTGGGCCACCACAAGAATCTTAACAAATTAGAGTCTTCAGTTGGCACTCGTACTTGATAAAACATTGCTTCAATATCTGCTGTCAAGACAACTGGTTCTTTTCTGAATCTTGTAATAACACCAATCAGCAAACTAGTAAGATCAGGTCCTTGCAATAACTGAGCATTAAGTGAAGTTCCTTTAAATGAAGCTGTGCAATCAAATACAACCCTAATCTTTTTCTTTGTAGGATGGTAAACTCCATGATGTGGAATATACCACACTTTGCCATTGTTGTTACATAAATCTTCCACAGGAACTCTTTCAGCATAACCATTATCAATGATGGTATTCATAAAGGCAGTATAGTCAGAATGGAACAAGGTATTCCTCTGAAATCTTAATTTCAAACCGATGGCACGTTGCCTCGCCACATCACGGTTATTTGACATATTTACTTCTCCTTAAAGGTAAATCAATATAGTAGTGGCCATTCACCAACTTTGCAGATTTCTGAACCACACTCATGAACTGATGATCTTCTCTTGAAAGTCCAAGCTGTTCATCTTGTTTACACTCAGGAAAATCCATTGTGAACTGTTGTTTCCACAGCTCATCCAATTTCATAACTGAAATTCTGTTAGTAGTGACATTAAGCTGGGTCATTCCTTTCTGAATGACATCCCCACCTATTGGCCCATTTACAGTCCATCCTAGTACTGTCTTGATCGCGTATGGACCTCCATTCATACTTGGAATAACTTCTATTGGCTCCAGCCCCTTTGGCATATTTAACCCAATCAACAGTTCAACATTTGCATGAACATATGGTAATCTGACACTTCGCAAATGAGGCCATCTCAAAAGATCATGTTGCTGTGGTATGCTACACGTATCCACAGGCATTTTCTGTTGGGTAAAAAGGTCAGGAAGATTATAGTACTGGTCTCCTTCCAGACAAGCAACTTCCAAGTCTGATACAGCGCTGCATTGAACAATGTTTTCTTGGCCCATAGTGCGCAGCAGAATTCGTGTTCCCCTTCCTTTGAGTTTTAATTTATTCATCAGGCCTTCTGTGCAAAACAATGCCGAACTGCCTTGATCAAGGAAGGCATAAGTCTCCACAATTTGACAGCCCTTTTTAGATTTCACTTTTACCGGTACAATAGCAAGTTTACAATCTTGTTCTCTGGCCCCAGTGAGACCACTCGTTTGTATTGTTACTGGGGCTCCAACAGCCTTAGTATTGGCCTTCACTTCAGCTTGCCCTTCCATACTTCTTTCCTTCTGATGTATAAGAAGTATAGTTGGATAGCTCAAACTACATACTTTACATGGCAAACACTTCTGACAAACCTTGCTGATGTGCCCTTTGCACAAACATTCAAAACAAATTCTATTTTCCTTTAAAAACGTAATTTTGTCATTGCGTGTTCTCCTTTCCAATGAGGAACACGACTGTAGTGCATGTCCACCCTTACAGTACAGGCAAACTGTGAGACTCTTCACGAACTTCTCCTTCCCTTTAAATTGCTTGTGAAAACTTCCTTCCAACGAATCCACTGCAGTAGCAAAGCTGCTTCCCTTGGACTGAGCATGGCGTTGAGACCTAAACTGGGCCTTTTCTTTGTGGGACACAACTTCTTGAATATTTCCAAAAATAGGATGAACAATAATTTTTACTTGACGCTCTATGAAGTTCACTATATCAGCAAATACTACTCTCCGTTGACTTCTTTCCTGTATCTCACACACTGCTGTCCTCCATTTATCCCTCAGCTTGTAGGGAAGTTTCTTTATAACTGCCAACATGTTACCCGGTGTGTCCAATTCAAACAAGTATTGAACATCTTTGCAGCATCCTCTCAAGAAGAGACTGTAGGCCTGTAATGCATTCACATCTTCCAACTTAATGGGTGGCCATAAAAAAGTATTTCGTAAATAAGCCAAAGCTATTTTCTGCTCGTTACCAAAGTGCTCCTTCAGCAATGCCTTTGAATACCCTCTTTCTGGTGCCATTTGTTGACAACTTCTAACAAGCTCTCTTGGCTGCCCCCTGGTGTACTGTTGTCTATTCTATCTTCAACACTTTGCTTAAAAGCTCTTACAAAAGCATCATATTGAAGTGGGTGTCCATCAAACACCTGAAGGTCCCTCCTTGGAAGAGATAAATATGGTTGTTGCTGTATTAGCGCAGATGTAATTTCATTTTGATTCTCCATTATGGACAACAAACGGTTTTCATGAGAAATTGCTGGATTAGCTGGATTGAAATCATTATTTGCACATGATCTTTCCACAATAGGCCTCTGAACAACATGTCCACTCTCCTTTGGCTTAGCTCCATATGAACTATGGTCAGAAACCATATTTACTGTAGTTAATTGTCTCGCATGTTGCTTAGGTTCTGGGGGTAAAGCATTCATGTCTAAAACACTGCATTGTCCCAAAACAGGGTTTACACTCTCCATTTTATCCCTTTCATTAAAATAGGACCCCATACCATCAGACACTATGCTTGGTGTCACCACCCTTTGAGCCTTCAAAATCTTTACTTTAGCCACAGATCCTGCTATCTCAGCTTCCAACTGCAGCTCCTCCTTTTGCTTCCTCACTCCTCTTCTTTCACCTCCAAAGCATGTTTGTTCTTTAACAATTGTTTCCGAGCCAATAATGCCACCATTTCAGCTTCAGCTTTGATACGCACAGAAGTTGTAGAGGATCTACTGGATGCGCTACTAACTCGTCCTCTTGACCCAAAGATGTTGCTGCCAACATTGGAAACACTATCATCTGGCCTTATTTCATCATGGACTGTACAACAAATTGCATTCTGTTTCAGATGTAAAGGAAGAGTGCTCAGCTCTTGTCTCTCCAAATCACAGGGAAAAGGCTGTGGACTGGGAATATTTCCTTTCCTTGAGTGTTTTTGAACTTCAGAAAGCCATTGCTTCGCATCTTCAATAAAACCTTGACTATAATTGTTCATACTTGCAAACCATACATCTTGTTTTTCCTTTTCATCATTTGGGCAAGGGCAACAATGATTCATGCAAAACAATTGTATTTTCCCATAATTGCATCAAGCCATCCAACTGATAGCATACTTGTAAGACATTATCATCACTTTTCATTTGCTCCTTTAAAACCTGAATCACTCTTTTAATTTTACTCACTTTGGATTTGCGTTCATTTTGAATTGTTTCAATTTTGAATGCCAAGGCCTTTTGGGTGAGAGCAACAGATCTTCTTGTCGGTTCAGTATCACATGCATTTGCCACAGAACCCGCCTCTGATCCCCTCATTTTGCCTTCAACTTGCACAACAATATTCCCACAACGTCAAACTTTGCTCAACAATACATATCCAAAACCACCTTCACTTTATCTTTAGTGAACTTATAGCACATACCGCTGTTCTAGCATGCTGTTCCAAGGGTTCACTGAAGTTTCCACTGAAGCTGAATCCTTACTTCCTTGCATGTGCATCTTCAAGCAAACATTCACAACTTTTGTTGACAATGTTTGGGCGTTAGCATAAACACAGGTGATAAAAAAGGTATGAATAAAGCACAAATAAAGTGGTCAACAAAAGTTTGCGACTCCCTCACTCACCCCCTCACTCTCTAACCATTAGCAAGCGCCCAGGTAAAGCTACACTGCCCCGCCCACACCACCACATGACACACTCTAACGATAAAGCACAATAAAAGTCTCCAACACTTACTGTGAGACCTCTATGGTTTATTTATTGTCAACTTTTTCCAAACTCAGTATAACACCCGGGTACCACGATAGCATTTTTTCTTACTTCAGATCGCGTTAAGTTTGCTTCACAAAAGCCCCTCCCATGATTAAAATTAAGCTATGGTGTACGAGCAAACTCTCAAGATGAGCAACATGAATATCTAAAATGTTCTCTATAGCTTATATAGTCAAGAATAACACGTCATTGACCACCCAACATCTATAACTGCCCCAATGAATGCGTTCTCGAAGTGGCGTTCTGACGATTTATGCTTTTTCGAAAAATGGCACAAATGCTTAGATACTTGAAGATGTTTTAAATTAAACAGTTCAGGGGTTGATAGGCAAATGCCCCTATCAAATAATGCTCGTATTGCTTAATCACAAATACAAATACCCAATCAACCCCTGAATTGTTTAATTTAAAACATCTTTGAGTATCTAAGCAGTGCTGTTTCTTACAATGCACAATGCAAATACACAAACAGGAATATACTGTACATCAGTATCTGACTGGTAGCATTTTTCGATGGGGTAGCGCAAATTAATAGACTCTGTGATGGATTTGGGCCATTTTTCGAAAAAGCATAAATCGTCAGAACACCGCTTAGAGACCGCAAACTGTACAAGATACAGCGGTGGTTTCTGTGGCACAAACGTAGCACTAACGACACAGCCCGGGTTCGCGTCCGTTGTTGGCTGGCGCCATCGTCTGGAAATAAATACTGTAATATCTCCAAAATGTAAGCAGCACAAATGATAATTTTTGCGGCACAAACGTAGCGCAAACCAAACATGAGGGAATTTTCATTTGTGCCATTTGTGGGGGGGGGCAGCTTCACGCAGCTTAAAGAGCTACCATCCCTTTTTGTAGTCGCAGACACGCCCATCGACCCACCCGCCTTATTAACATATATTTGCATGTTGTGAGCTTGAAAACGAAAACGAAAAGTGGGAAATGAAAATGCTAAACGGAAAACGAAAAGCCAAAGTGCAGCAGATGGCGCTGCAACTCATTTGAGTTTGTAATTTAATTTTCACAGCCTCAGCGCTGTTCGTGTTGAAAATGAAAATCCAAACACGCACTTTGTTTTTTCCTTTTGAGTTTTTATTTTAATTTTGTCAGTACCGATAAGCCTCAGAAAAATAAATATGAAGAAAATATTTAATTTTCATTATCATTTTAGCAGTCATTGTGTGTTCTCTCAAGGTAAAGTAAATGTAAAGTGGAGATTGCTTTTTCTTTTCCCGATTAGCGAGTTCATTTTAATTATGACACTAAAACACCGCGAGTATATGGAAAATGAAAATGCAAAAGAGATAATGAAAAGACAAAGTGTTATTTTAATTTTACATTCGATTTTTTCACAAATAACTGGAAAATGAAAATGCAAATGGTGTTATTTCGATTTCTTTTTCAATTTTGCAGGATCTTTGTGCTTAGAAAAGGAAAACAAATTGGCAAAGTGCAGATTGCGTTTTCATTTTATCATTATCATTTTCATTTTCTTTTCTGCAGGAAATACCTCCCATACACATACAAGCTGGTGCTACTTGGAAGCCAGTTCTTGCACTTCAACTTGTCTATTAGCCCTGATCTCCACTAGTATGCCCATCTCAGTCTCGCACTTCACCGACAATCCAGTAGTCAAAATACTCTCAGGATATTGTTCCAATTTAGACAGCATTTTGGGTTTAAGACCTTCCTTGCCATTTCTCCTATATGTAATAACCACCTTTTTCCCCCAGCGAGAATAGATTCAGCATTCTCCCTTTGGCAAAGACATGGAATTTCTGTTTTCAAGGACATGTACGTAAACAGTATTTTTGCAAGCTTTGAGGAACTGTAACAGAAATTTAACTTGCCTCGGTCCCGCCTTTTTCGCTACTTTCAAATTCGCCACTTCTTTCAGAGTCACGACCCTAGCTTCCCAAATGCACCGTCAGTTTCAGGTATAGATACTATCCTAGAAACTCCCTTTAATTCAAAGGGGCTAATATCTAGAATTTGTGTTCTTATAACCTCTCTTAAATCCACAACCATTTCAAAGATAAAGGCAGACTGGTCAAACGAGATGGCGATGGACATTACAGATGACATTTGGGAAAGTGCAACAAAGGGTGAACAACAGTTCTTCCTGCGCCAGGCTCAATATTATACAGTTTAAAGTATTACACAGAGTTCATTATTCCAAAGTTAAATTAGTTGAATTTAATCCTAACCTTCACACTACCTGTGATAGATGCCACAATGGCCCCGCTAATTTAACTCCTATGTTCTGGTCTTGTCCTGCTTTGGCAACTTATTGGTATGGGATCTCTAAAATATTACCAGATGCTCTTAATACTAATAACTAATAATAACCCTTCATCTTGACATACTTCCAGCCATTTTTGGTGTCAGTGATGACAAACATCAACGATTAAGGGAAAGATATAAGGACATCACATTTGCAACTCTGTTAGCACGCAGAAGAATACTACTCCACTGGAAATCAGCAAACCCACCTAAAGTCTCTTTATGGTTAGCCGGTCTGCTACAATTCATACATTTAGAAAAGATAAAATACTCACTTAGGGGGTCTAGGGACAGATTTTTCTCTGCTTGGGGTCCATTTTTATCATATTTTGGTAAATTTAGAACTATGCCCACCATTCCATAAGATCTCCTTTATCCCCCCTTCTGGTACTCTGCTCTCCAGCACCATTTATCTGGTATACAGTTTCAGCCTAAGTTGCAAGATTCTACATTGATGTATATTAACATCGTGCACATTTGCATTTATATTTAAATTTTATTTCTTCTTTTTCTAGTCTAGCGAGTGAACCCTCGGGAGGGGGGTGGGTACGTGGCTCAGGGAGCATGTGATTTGTAACTGTATTATTGTCAAAAAGGAAATGTCTCTAAGTTTCTGTTCACTGTACTGTTTTTTTTTCTTTTGATATTTTCAAATAAAAAAGGAATTGAAAAAAAAAAAGACTAACGATTCATCTTGAACTAATGCTTGCCATGTATTAAATGTTCGTGTTCCCAGTCGCCCAGAACAGTTTGGGGTCCCCTTCCGAGTCTGGTTCCTCTCAAGGTTTCTTCCTATTAGAGGGAGTTTTTCCTTGCCACTGTCGCCTCAGGCTTGCTTGTTGGGGGGTTTGGGCCGGTTATATGTAAAGTGCTTTGTGACAATGTTGTTAAGAGTGCTATATAAATAAATTTGAATTTTCCTTTAGTAATTCAAAATGAAGAGAATTAGTAATCAGAATAGCCACCACTCCCTTCCGACTACTTTTACAGGAAATGGAAAAAGTTTAAATAACCAAACCTTTTAAATTGATCATGTATTGACGTGTGTCTCTTGTAAAAATGTAACCTGTGTCTTATCTTTTCTTGAGCTTTCCCAACACTTTCAACTCTTCAGCTGGGATATTCAGGCCATTCATGTTTAACAAAGCAAGTTTCAAGTCATTCCAACCATACGTAACAGAAACAACAACTGAATCAGTGGCCCCCATAAACAAAAACTGAACCTGTACAGTAACTACAAAGAACTTATATAAACAGCCTTCTAAATTGGGGGGAGACTCATGCTCCTCCTTAACCGCAACCCTGTGGTGCTCCTGTGCTGCTGACCACAGTGTCAGATATGATGTTCTTCAGCCTGAGGCAGTGCGGTCTGTCGGTGAGGTAGTTTGTGATCCAGGCAACCAGGCAGGGGTCCACCCTCATCCTAGAAAGTTTTTCCTGGAGCAGACAGGGCCGGATCGTATTAAAGGCACTTGAAAAGTCCAGGGACAGGATTCGGACCGTGCCTTTTCCCTTATCCAGGAGTGAGTGGGCTCGGTGTAGGAGGTACAGGATAGCATCTTCCATTCCGACATCTGCCTGGTAGGCAAACTGTAAGAAGTCCTGGGCATGTTGTACTTGAGGCCTGAGGAAATTGAGAAAGAGCCGCTCTAGAGTCTTCATCAGGTGTGATATGAGTGCCACCGGTCGGAAGTCATTCAGCTCGCTGGGCCGGTTCTTTTTAGGGACCGGAACGATGCAAGATCTTCCAGATCTTCCAGATCTCTTCCAGAGAGCGTGGACTCTCCCCAGTTGTAGACTGAGGCTGAAGACTTCTTGTAGGGGCTCACCAAGTCCAGTGGCGCAGGTCTTCAGAAGCCGGGGACAAACCTTATCTGGGCCTGCTGCCTTCCTGGGGTGAAGTTGTCGCCTGACCTGATCTGCTGTGACACTGAGAGGGGGTTGGGGGGAGGAGGAAGATGAAGAGGAGGACGCCATGCTGATGTTGGGAGGAGGCTGGGAGGATGGGGGTCCCATGTGAGGTGTGGGAGGAGGGGGGTAATTTGAGGAAGAAAGGAGAGAGGCCTGTAGTGGGGGTGAGGGTGGGGGGGGCTGTGGGCTGGTCAAACCGACTGAAGAAGTTGTCAAGTTCCCTTTCAATATTTCACTTGTACTGCGTCGTAAGACGCTATGGGAAAACTCTTCTTTTCCTCTTCGACTGAAGCCTTTTTTTCAATCACGCAGTGCAACTGCACGCTGATTGGTTTGTCAAAGTTAACTTGATCGAATCAATCAACTGACGGCGGTAATGAGTCGGCCAATAACCGTGCCGCTTTACCGGGTGCCAACATTTGAATGGGGCGGCTCCAACCGGCTCTATAAATGCGGCCATTTCGATGTCAAGTTCGGATTTTTCTTCCTTCAGCCTTGGAAATTATTCCTCGCTGAACTCTGCCGACTGAACGCCTTCGCCGTTGATCAGCCGCTTCCGGCGAAATCTAAAAGAGCTTCTTTTGAGCTAAAAGAGCAAAAGGCATTTTTCAATGCCACACCGCTGCGCTCTGACGACGGCCATCTTGAGTGTGTGCTCTGTCCGGGGGAATCCCACGCAAACGTCACTTTCTCCTCCGCTGATTGCCCGCATTGCGAGGCTCTCAGCATTTCCACGTTGCACTCGCAGCTAGCGCTCTTTTCAGAGCGCGACCCCGCCCCTCCATTCCTCCCGTCTATCTCCTCCCAGGGCCCAGTGAGGAAGAAACGGTGGGGTAGAGTGGCTGCGCATCTGGAGACGGACGAGCTGTCGCCGGCTCCGCGCCCACGAGCCTCGCCTTCCCCTCCAATGGACCCGGTCTTCTTCACCCAGGCCGACCAGCGTCCCTCGGCGGCTGTGAGCGACCTGGTTGCGTTCGGCGGGGACGATGAAGACGATGACAGCATCTCGCTGGCTGCCTCCGACGCGGCGGAGTTCGCGGGCTCCGAGTCTGACCCCGCCCTCGGGCCTCCGTCATCTACTCACGGTGCCAGAGTCAAGACTGATGAGGAGCTCATCCGTGTCCTGACTAAAGCTGTCGCCAAGCTCGGGCTCGAGTGATCTTCCCCCGAGGAGCCCTCACGAAGCAGGCTGGACGAGTGGTTTCTTCCGGGGCGCCAGCAGGCCCCTCGACAACGCTCGGCCCCCTTCTTCCCCGAAGTCCACAACGAGCTCACCAAGGCGTGGCGCGCCCCTTACTCGTCGCGGGTCCGGACCTCCTCCTCTAGCGTGCTCTCCACTGTGGATGGCGCTGAGGAGAAGGGCTACGTGCACCTGCCTCCACCCGATGAGTCCGTGGCCGCGCATCTCTGCCCGCCCTCGGCCATTGGATGGAAGGCCAAGGCAAACCACCCCTCCAAGCCCTGCAGAACCACGTCGGCGCTCGCTGGCCGCGCTTACGCCGCCGCCGGCCAGGCGGCCTCAGCCCTGCATTCCATGGCTGTGCTGCAGGTTTTCCAGGCGAAGATGCTCGCCACAGAAGGGACCGGTCTCGACGCCACTTCCCTCAAAGATCTGCGAAGTGCGATGGACCTGGCTCTTCGTGCCACCAAGACCACAGCCCAAGCCATCGGTCGCTCGATGTCGAGCTTGGTGGTCTGGAACGCCGTCTCTGGCTGACGCTAACCGAGATGAAGGAGCCGGACAAGGTCCTGTTCCTCGATGCTCCCGTCGCTCCAGGTGGCCTCTTCAGACCGGCAGTTGAGGGTTTCGCGGAACGCTTCACTGAGGCTCAGAAGTCGTCCCAAGCTATGTGACACTTCCTCCTGAAGCGCTCCAACACATCGTCTGCCGCCAGTCGCCCCAGATCGGAGCCGACTCGGCAGCCTGCTGCTCCCGCCCCTCCCGCTCCAGATCCACGACCAAAAGAGCATCAGGAGAGAGGACGCTCGCGGTCGGCAAGGCGGTTCTCCGCCCAGCGTACGGGTCCCCGGCCCAAGATCGCCATGGACCCCGCGCCCAGGAAGTCCTCCTGAACGCCCAGACAGGAAGAGGAAGGGGTCGAGTCCTGCCGCGGCCGGACCACCCCGCAAGTGGCTTCATGCCAACCTCTTGCCACCCCGCTCACTGCCGGGTGCAGAGGCAAGTGTGTCTTCGGCTCCTGCCCAGCCCATACACATGCCCAGCTGTCCGACCGCTGTGATAGCGGAAATTAAAAAAAAAACACACATCCTCACGAAAAGAGCAATTTTCCTCTTCCTCACATTTCAGATGGCTGCCCCTGGACAGCCAATCAATAAAGCACATCCATCCGCTGTCCCAACAGGCCGAGGCCTGGCAGGCCATCCCCGCGGTGTCAGATTGATGGGTTTGATAAGACGAGGTTACACCTTGCAGTTTGCTCGCAGGCCCCCCCGCTTTCGCGGCGTGGTCCCCACTCGTGTGCGCAATGAGACCGCTCCCGTTCTCCATGCCGAAGTGGCCACCTTGCTGGAAAAAGAAGCCATAGAAATCGTTCCTCCAGCTCAAAGCGAGTCAGGCTTTTACAGCCGGTATTTCCTCGTCCCCAAAAAAGACGGCAGTCTCTGACCGATTTTGGACCTCAGGCTTCTGAACCGCGCCCTGGTAATGGTGACCGTAAAGGAGATCCTCGCGCAAGTTCACCCTGAGGACTGGTTCATATCCCTGGATTTGAAAGATGCGTACTTTCATATCCAAATTGCGAGTCTCTCAGCGGAGCGAGCCGAGTCAATTCGGAGCCGCGCAGCCTCCTTCGTGGAGGGCTCCTCGCACCCACTCAAGGCCTTCCAGAGGATGCTGGGCCTTATGGCAGCAGCTTCGCCAGTACTTCGGCTGGGTCTGCTTTACATGCGACCCATCCAGTTTTGGTTGAAGCAGAGGGTTCCATTTGCGGCATGGCGCCAGGGGCGCCACCGCATAACGGTAACTCAGGCCTGTGTCGCAGCCCTGACCCGTTGGAGGGACCCTCACTGGCTAGCCCATGGGGTGCGCCTGGACGCGGCCCACTGAAGGAAGATGGTCTCGACAGACGCTTCCAACACGGGGTGGGGAGCGCTGTGCGAGGGCAAACCGGCCTCCGGCCTTTGGTCCAAGGAGGAGGCAGGGCTGCACATCAACTGCCTCGAGATGCTCGCAGTGTGCCGTGCCTGCCAAGCCTTCCTACCGGAACTGAAGGGGCACCATGTGCTGGTGCGCTCAGACAGCCGCTCCGTGGTGTCCTACGTGAATCACCAGGGCAGAATTGTCTCGAGGCACCTCTTTGTGCTGGCGAAATGCCTTTTGGTATGGGCCCAGGTCAACCTGCGCTCGCTCAGGGCATCGCACGTGCCGGGAAAAATTGAACCAAGGAGCAGACATGCTGTCGAGGAGCAATGTCTCGTCAGAGAACTGGACGCTCCACCCCCTCACGGTTCAGAGGATTTGGGACACCTTCGGCAGGGCGCGAGTCGACCTCAAGATTCAAGATTCTTTGTCACATGCAAGTTATACAGGTACAACAAGCAGTGAATTGTATCCTGATCTGCTCTTATAACTGTGCAATAGACAAGGGAAAACAACAGACACAATACAATACAAACTTACAAACATGAGACTGACTTAAATAAGGAGGTTGGGGTAACAGGACAAAAAAAATAAATAAACTATAATATACAATATCCAATAAGGAACATAAGTTATGTGTGCAATATAAAGTTACCTGTGCAAGTTTGAACCTGAGATTGCAAAATGTGCTAAGACAGAGCAGGTGCAATGAAGTGATTCCTTTAAAGTGCCAAGTGCAAATGCTGCATTGTACATAGCAGACAGAGTAGAGCATGTGATATGGACAATGAAATATGGCAACCAGTATAATTATCACAGTTGAGGTATATATAGCAGTCAGACAGTATAAGTTATCATAGCAAGTAGGAGGTATATAATAGCAGCATGTATAACATGGACATTTACAGCATAAGTTATCGTACTGATATGAGGTATGTAATAGCATGTAAGAACATGGACATTTACAGTGTAAGTTATCGTAATGATATGAGGTATGTATTAGCAGATGTAATAGCGGAACTTAAAAAGGCATGTCCTTGTTCAGAAGACGGATGGCCTGAGGACAGAAACTCCTCCTGAGTCTCTCTGTTTTGGCCATGATGGTGCGGAACCTTCTGCCTGAGCGCAGGAGTTAAAAGAGTTTGTTTTGTGGGTGAGAGGAGTCTTTTATAATCCTAATTGCCCTGGTCCTACATCTGTTGGAGTAAATGTCCTGCAGGGAAGGGAGAGCTGACGTGCAGCAGCGCTCCGTTGCTCGGATCACTCTCTGGAGGGCTTTCTGGTCCTGAACACAGCTGTTCCCAAAGCAGGACAAAATGTTCTGTGTAATGATGCTCTCCACAGCACCCGGGTAGAAAGCTTTCAGAACAGCAGGGGAAACCCGAAACTTTCTCAGCTTCCGAAGGTGGTACAGACGCTGCTTTGCCTTCTTAACCTGAACACTGATATGTTCAGCCCATGTCAGGTCCTCAGAGATGTGAATGCCAAGGTACTTGAACGAGGACACCTTCTCCACCGGAGCACCGTTGATGGAGAGGGGTCTGTAGTTGCGCTGTCCCCGGCTGAAGTCCACCACCAGCTCCTTCGTCTTGCTGACGTTCAGCTGGAGGCAGTTTTCCTGGCACCAGAGTGCCAGGTTCTCCACCTCGTCCACGTAGGCCGTCTCATCGTTGTTGGAGATTAACCCCAACACCACTGTGTCGTCCGCAAACTTTACAATGTTGTTGGAGTCATGAGCGGCCACACAGTCCGAAGTGTTTAGTGAGTACACCAGCGGAGAAAGTACACACCCCTGAGGAGCTCCTGTGTTGGTGGTGATGCTGTTGGAGACAGACCTGCCTGCCCGCACCACCTGAGATCTGCCTGTGAGAAAGTCCAGCACCCACGTGCACAAGCGGGTGTTGAATTCTAGGTCTGTCAGCTTGTACAACAGTCTATAGGGCACTATTGTGTTGAATGCTGAGCTGAAGTCGATAAAGAGCAATCTCACATAGTTACCCTGTTTCTTGTCCACGTGCCTGAGGGAGGTGTGCAGGACGTGGGAGATGGCATCCTCTGTAGATCGGTTAGAGCAGTAGGCAAACTGGAGTGGGTCAATTGTGCTTGGGATGGAGGAGGAGATGATGTGCTTGATCAGTCTTTCAAACACCTTCATAACTACCGATGTCAGTGCAACAGGGCGGTAGTCATTCAGGCATGAAGGTTTGTTGTTCTTGGGCACGGGGACGATGGTGGATTTCTTGAAGCAGGTGGGGACCACGGACTTCGCCAGAGACTCGTTGAAGATGGAGGTGAACACACCTGACAGTTGGTCAGCGCATCAGCGCAGCAGGCACCCGGAGATGCCGTCTGGACCTGCCGCCTTTCTGGTGTTCACCCTCCTCAGCGCCGCACGGACGTCGTGCTCTGTGATGCTGATGACGTCACCGCCCTCAGTCGCCGGCCGGCTGGTAGCAGTAGCCGCCTGGCTAACCTGGCTAACCAGCGTTGCACCTCCCTCACGACCGGAGCCTCACGACGAAAGCTTTGTTGAGGAAAATGGCGGAATGGTCAGATTTTCCGAAAGCTGGCTGGGAAGAAACTTTATAAGCATGCTTGTACGGCATGTAACAGTGGTCCAGTGTGTTGTCTTCCTCTTTGCCTCTGAAGACAACTCTCACTGCCCACTTTACTTTACGAGAAGCACGGATGCTCTGGCCCACGAGTGGCCAGACCTTCCGCTCTACGCGTTCCCTCCGGTCGCTCTGTTACCACTCAGACGAGTCAGGGAGCGCAAACTCAGGCTTCTCCTGGTGGCCCCCTTCTGGAGGAACCAACCGTGGGTGTCGGAGCTGTTCCAGCTGTTGGAAACAGCCCCGTGGCCGATTCCCTTGAGGCGGGACCTCCTCTCTCAAGCGAACGGCTCGCTGTGGCATCCGCGGCCCGAGCTGTGGGCCCTTCATATCTGGCCGCTCAATGGGCGCCTTTGGGCCTCCCGGAGTGCGTCCTGGACACCATGACTGAGGCTAGAGCCCCGTCTACACGGCGGCTCTACGCTTTAAAATGGGCTCTCTTTGCAGCTTGGTGCCAGGACCAGAACTTCGATCCGGTCTCCTCAGAGGTCTCGGTGGTTTTATCATTCCTGCAGGAGTTGCTGGATAAGCAGCGTTCTCCCTCGACCGTCAAGGTTTACGCTTCCGCAATAGTGGCTTTTCATGCCCCTATTGCGGGGTGCTCGGTCGGCAGGCACAGCGCGGTTGTTCAATTTTTGAGAGGCGCCAGGCGGTTGCACCCCCCGCGCCCTCGTACGGTCCCCTCGTGGGACTTATCCACTGTGCTAAGGGCCCTGAAAGGGGCCCCATTCGAACCTCTGCACTCCTCGAGCTTGAAAGCGCTCTTGCTTAAGACTGCCCTGCTCCTGGCACTGGCATCTGTCAAGCGAGTGGGTGACTTGCAAGCATTGTCTGTCAACCCGTCTTGCCTGGAATTCGGGCCGAACGACTCCAGAGTCGTCCTGAAACCAAGACTGGGTTATGTGCCTAAGGTGCTCTCAACTCCGTTCATAGCCCAGGTCATAAGTCTCTCTGCCCTGCCCGCTTCGGTGGACCACCAGGACTTGCACCTGCTCTGCCCCGTTTGGGCCCTGAGGGCTTACGTAACGCGTTCTGCCTCTTTCAGGAGCTCAGAACAGCTTTTTGTTGGCTTCGGTAACCACGCCAAGGGCCGACGTTTTTGACGTTCCCCGGGGATTCCCCTTGGGCGTCATATTGAGTCGCGCCCCACCATGGCACGGCGGGATTGTACTGGTTCCCCATAGCGTCTTACGACGCAGTACGAGTGAAATATCAAAAGGGAACATACTCGGTTACTAACGTAACCTTGGTTCCCTGAGATATGGGAACGAGTACTGCGTTCCTTGCCATGCCATGTGCTGCACGCCTCAGAAGCTTCACTCGAAGAAAAATCTGAACTTGATGGTGAAATGGCCGCATTTATAGAGCCGGTTGGAGCTGCCCCATTCAAATGTCGGCACCCGGTAAAGTGGCACGGCTATTGGCCGACTCATTACCGCCGTCAGTTGATTGGTTTGATCAAGTTAACTTTGACAAACCAATCAGCGTGCAGTTGCACTGCGTGATTGAAAAAAAGGCTTCAGTCGAAGAGGAAAAGAAGAGTTTTCCCATAGCGTCTTACGACGCAGTACTCGTTCCCATATCTCAGGGAACCAAGGTTACGTTAGTAACCGAGTACGTTTGTTTGCCTTCTTTGCGATCCCCTCTGCTGTGTTGTTCTTGATGTTATGGCCTGTGATGGTTTTCACACCTTCTCATATTGTTCTCACTCCATCTCTGCTCCACTTTCCTCCGGCAGATGTCCTTTGCCTTTGTCCTGTCCTTGGACAGGTTGATTGGTACATGTTTCTACCAACCAACAAAGTAATTTCGCTCAAGCCAGCAATCTTAAAAACTTACATTTGCCATTTTTCTGAGTTAACAACAAGGTTCTTAAGACAGAATAAGTTTCTGGCCCAAATCCGAATCACTTCCAGGTCTCATTTGTAGTTTTACTTAAGCATACTGCTAAATCACTACACGGAACAAACAGAACTAACTATGAATTCCACTAACGTATTGACAGAAAAAAAGTGAACAAAGCGTAAAATAGACAAAATGATTTAAGACTTAACTAAATGTAATTAAAGCCCTACAATGCAATATATGCTTATATTTAAGACTTCTAAGGCCTTAAATTAGGATTACCAATTTTTAGGGGGCCATGCAGTGGAACACTGCGTGGTCCCCTATTCTTATTGTTTTTTTTTGTTTTTTTGTTTTTGCCTCAAAACGCATTGTGGAGAAAAAATGGTAAGACCTACAGCTTTGAAATTTGGCGGGTAGGTCCGGTACCCCACCCACTACTCAGGCAAAAAAAAAACTGCACCAAAATAAGCTATTTTGCAATTTTCCAAAAAAAATAAGCATTTTGCCGAATAAATGTTGAACCGTAACTCTGATTCTCAAAAATCTTATATCATCTTATTCTTTGGTTTAAGACGAATTTTTTAGACCCTCGCATCTATTTCTGTCGTATTTGATTTTTCGCATAAAATGAAATCCCATCTTTTTCGAACTCGTCCCTGGATTTTGGTCCAATCTGCATGCAACTGGTATCATTTGAATCCCAAGACACTCTTCTTTAATTATTATCGAGCACATTTTTAATTTAGGTCTTCATTTTTTTGTAATATGCAAATAAATGGGCTCGGCTTGGCGTAGGACTGCAAACCCATACACCGAGTGTCATAGAAATTCAGCTCTGGGTGGGCAACAGCTTTGAAATTTGGCAGGTAGGTCCTTGACTCTACCCAATACTGAGGAAAACAGTTACTTTACGTTTCCATATTTCAACATTTCAACATCACGTACTTCTCAGGGGAAAAAAAAATAATTGCACCACTCTACCACTTGGTGGCGCTAATAAGCTATTATGCGTTTTCCATAATAATTGCACCACTCTACCACGTGGCGGCGCTAATAAGCTATTATGCGTTTTCCGTAATGACCGTATCTATTTTTCCCATATTGGATTTTTCTTTAATCGGCATAACTAGTCAACTAGATCCTGGATTTTTATCCAATCTGCATGTAACTGCTATTATTTGAATCCCAAGACATTCTTCTTTAATTATTAGTATATTTTTAATGTAGATTTTCATTTGGCTGCATTTTTTTTAAATAAATGTGCTCAGCTTCGTATAGTAATGCAATGCCACACACTGAAAATCATAGAAATCTAGCTCTGAGTGAGCTACTGCTAATTTTCATAATATTAAATCGTATTATTTAAATCTCACCATATTCTTCTTTAATAGTTATTGAGCACATTTTTCATTTACCTATTCATATGGCTATATTATGCAAATCAGTACTTTGAAACAAATTCAGCAAGACATATGTTTTTAGACACTCTCTTATAGTAATTATTAGGCACATTTTCAGGTATTTCTATGGCTGCAAAGCTTCACTTCAAAGTCGATATCCCACTTGTTGGCACCATAATAAACTATTTTAAAGTTAGCCGAATAAGTTTTGAACCGTAAATATGTAGAAAAAAAGATGAAAGATATCAAATCTCAACATATATATACTTCAATTCGTAAAAAAACTGATAAAGCTGCAAACTGCATGGCCCCTGTAATCACTGCTTGTTACATAAATATATATATATATATATATATATATATATATATATATAATATATATATATATATATATATATATATATATATATATATATATATAAATATATATATATATATATATATATATATATATATATATATATTTTTTTTTTTTTTTTTTTTTTTTTTTAAGGATTTTTTAAGACTCCGAGGAAATCCTGGAAGGGGTTGTTCAGATGTGATAATGAAATATATCTCTCACTTACCGGTGGTTTTAAAGGTGAAGAGACTGGGAGAGAGATTCCCTCTGCAGAGAAACAGAGAAAGATTGAGACAGACTGTCTGGAGAACAGAAACAGATTGATTGTCTTTCAAGCTAAATGCATATAGAAGTAAAAAAGAGTGAGGACAGAGCTGGGTGTCATACATTAGAAGGTTTGCATTAGTGAGATTCCACTTGAGAAAACAAGGTTTTAATAAAAAATAATTTGAATCTGAAGCAATAATTCTAACCATTGTGAATATTAATGTGATTTACTGGGGAACCATTTCAGCTTTTCTCCAAATGACTGCTGTGTGCTAAAAAAAATTAACGCAGTAAAATCAGAAGAAATGAGACATTTTATACATTATATAGTCACCCTCTTAAAATAATGGCCTAAGTCATATTAAGTTATTCGAAATAAAATGTCCTACTTCACCTGCATCCTACTCTTGACATAGGCCATTATACTACAAGGGGTAGGATCGCATGATCTGTTCAACTGAGGATGTAGGTGATTTTACCAGAGGTAGCAAGCATCAAGAAGAGCTGATTTAGACAAAGAAATAATTTTTGCCAAAAACTGATTAGACCATTATTTTAAAAAGGCGACGATACTGTTACCTTCTTTCTCTTCTTTCAAATTATTCCTTAGAATTGCAGACGTGTCTGCAGAATCTAAAGCTTTGTCGCGCCCCCTCGTTAATATTTTTAACTGAATTTGCTGAATTTCTTTCAGACTTAGTTATTTCAACCAAAACAGCTATTATTGTGGGGGATTTTAATATAGATGATAATGACCCCCTGACAGCAGCCTTTACTAATATACTGGGCTCCACGGGTATTGTTCAAAATGTAACTTTAAAACAATTTTAAAGTTGATAGATAAGAAAGTGGTTTACTGTAAAATGGATGACGGAGGGATGAAATGAATGGTTGTATGGCTGTAATGGGTGATCACTGAGTACAAATAAATTTTTTAATTTTTCATGTTCAGATTTGACAGTTAAAATAAATTTGGTTTTAGGTGCTTTTAGACATTAAAATTAAAAATGTATTAAAGTTAAAGTAGAAAATCGAGGGATGAAAAAGAGGAGATAATGGTCGATAAAAAGTTTATACTTTTATGTTAAGTTTATGCTTTATGTGTGTTAAACTAATGACAGGCAAATTGGGATGAGTTTGAAACAGAGAAGTGGAGATGATAAACTGTAGGTCAGTGACAAAAAATGTTTGTGATTCCTGATAACTATAACTATAACCTGATAACTATATATCCTTGTTTCAGATTCTTTGCATCAAAGCTTCGTTTAATCTACATAACTCACATTTACATCTATGGCATTTATTATTAAATTAGTGTTCTAGATACTGCTTGAAGAGATGTATCTTCAGACGATGCTTGAAGACAGCATGGGACTCAGCAGTTCCTAAGGGGAAGAGGAAGTTCGTTCCACCACTGAGGAGCCAGTGGATCCAGACGAGAAGCGCTTGACGCTCATATTGAAAGCATCAAGCCTGGCATTTTTTGTCACAGTGCGTTCAAGCTGGTGTGCTCGAGCAAATTAAACAATGGAGAATGAGGGGAAAAAAACAGACCAGAGAAAACGGTTGAAAGTGTCTAAAGCAGTGGTTCTCAAATGTTTTTCTGTCATTCCCCACTTCAAATGACAAGGAATTTTCGAGCCCCACCTCTCCCTTATTGACAAAACAAATTGGTAAAGAAATACTCTAAGTTTTATTTTTTCTAAATGTATTGATCTAACATCAACATGTATCTCTACATCAGTAATATTAAACACATAAGGTACATCAACATGTTCATAAACACAGAATATTACAGTACTTACAAAAAATACTAAAGAAATTGTAGGCCTGCTCCCTTTGTGAGTGGGTGTTTTTTATTGTATGATCTTTGTCAATGCAGCAAGGTATTAATAAAGACCAATGATGTGCATGTTACTTAAAAAAGAATTAGATACTTGTTACTTTTCCCAAAAGGTTGCGCTTTGAGAACCGCAGGTCTAAAGTAATGATATTTTTTTAATGCTGATAAAAACTGAAAATACATCAATATGCCTGCTAATTCTGACTTAATGAAATGGCTAATTAAGATAGTAAATCAATATGGTGACTAATTATGATGTCTCCTATTTAAAGAAGATTGATTCAAGGAAATAACCACAGGAAAGAAAAGGCAGCAGTTAATTCAAGTTCTGCACATCATGTGCAAGACCTTTAGAAGTCTTATTTTCTCATTTGTATATTTTATGTTGCTCCGTTTATAAGACTAAAGTATATCTCATC
The DNA here is from genome assembly GCA_032718565.1 of Distichodus sexfasciatus. Taxonomy (NCBI): domain Eukaryota; kingdom Metazoa; phylum Chordata; class Actinopteri; order Characiformes; family Distichodontidae; genus Distichodus; species Distichodus sexfasciatus. The sequence continues at coordinate 214,182 of JAVGVS010000469.1, read as the reverse complement.
CAATTAATAGATTCATTCAAGGAACAGCTGGTAATTAACTCAATTACTACTAGAATTGATAGCTGCAGCCATAATTTTATGTTATAATGTGATATATGGTGCTTTTTTCCAGCAAAACTGAAGAAGAGACAAAAGCAAATTTAGCATAACTCACGCTACAGATGTGACGTTGTTGGCCAGAGTGCTGTCATAATGCGGAATGCCTGTGCTGATCACCACGCTAACGTAGCCCCCGAGGGTATTCGACACCACACCAGCATGAATGCCAGCCAGACACAGCGGAGAGGACTAGAGGGTGGAGGAAGGAAAGAGACCTGAGTTGTTGGTGGGTAAATAAGACATAAAGCACAGGACGGATGGATAATGACTTGGAAGGTGGTATCACTTCCTGAAAGAAAATGTACTGGAGCAGGTGAGGACAAACAACCAACTTACACCAAAAATGAATTTGAGCAATACTTGTGAAATCAGAGGATTTCAAATATAGTTATGCACTGGAGCTAGAAAGACTAGTTCGTTTCAGACACAGGTTACACATTGCCACAGCTGCGTTTTTAGGCTTTAATACAACTCAATATGAAAAATTCATTCAGCATAAAATAAAATGAAATACATTGTATTTAGCTTTCGTTTCAAATAATCCTGCCATCAAACACTGCCAAGTTTGCAAAACTACATATGCTGAAAAGAACTGTTTTAAAAGCAACAAAAAAGGGGACAAACAGTAATAGTCATAAAAGTGGTAGATTGAACATGCTGCAATAACAATTCTGGGTAGACTGTGGTAGCCCTAATACACACTCACATGTTCTTCCCGCAGCAACTCTCAGACTGCTATTTGAAATTTAAAAGCAGCTTTACTGAAAACCTGTCATCTCTCTTTCTCTCACTCCATCTCTCCCCGATTCACAATCCGACCACAGACACCAGGCAGGCTCTCAACACACACACCACAAACAAATACCACTTCCTACTGGCAAAATGCAAACATGGCCAGCTTCTCCTGCTACACCACACGCCCATGACCACACTGTCAAATGGAGCCAACAGCTCTATTTGACTCAGCTGGTCTGTATTACAAAACCATTGAGCCAAACACTGATCTAACATTTCCCTTAGAGACATGTGAGACATGTGCTTAGTATACATGAGCAAACATTCCACGGCTTCCACAAGTAACACAAAAACGAACAAGGAGAAATCCAAAAAGGCAGGAACGCGGCCCTTCGACCTTCTAAGGACGGCTGGCCGCGCCTGTGATGAGGTCATTATCGTGGGGCCGTTAACGATCCAATGTGCAGCCAAGACGGCATGCGATCATCATTCAGAGACCGGAGAGAAAAAGTGGAAAAAATGAAATCAGAGCTTTGTCAGAATATATGCGGTTTGTTGACGTGTAGCATAAAGTAATACTTACATCTCTGTAGCCATGCGTTTTGGTTCCAGATACTTCCCCAAAATCAGTCAGACACCCTGCAGGACAGAATTTACTGAAAAAGACGACAATTAGTCAATTTAGACCACATTCAAATTGAACTTTTCCATTTTAAGGGAGCAAAAGGAGATGATGCACCAGGGTTTGAGTGTATCAAAATGTACCAGTTGTTAATTCCAAAGTGAAAAGAGATTAAACGAAATATGACTTATGATCCTAACTTTTCTCCCAAAAATCACTTAAATTGACTTAATAAGCTTAATATAGGACTTCTAATGAAATGTTATTAGTTAAAATATACAGTCAGGTCTATAAATATTGGGACATCGACACAATTCTAATCTTTTTGGCTCTATACACCACCACAATGGATCTGAAATGAAACGAACAAGATGTGCTTTAACTGCAGACTTTCAGCTTTAATTTGAGGGTTTTTACATACAAATCAAGTGAACGGTGTAGGAATTACAACAGTTTGTATATGTGCCTCCCACTTTTTAAGGGTCCAAAAGTAATGGGACAAATTAACAATCATAAATCAAACTTTCACTTTTTAATACTTGGTTGCAAATCCTTTGCAGTCAATTACAGCCTGAAGTCTGGAATGCATAGACATCACCAGACGCTGGGTTACATCCCGGTGATGCTCTGCCAGGCCTCTACTGCAACTGTCTTCAGTTCCTGTTTGTTCTTGGGGCATTTTCCCTTCAATTTTGTCTTCAGCAAGTGAAATGCGTGCTGAATCGGATTCAGGTCAGGTGATTGACTTGGCCATAGCATAACATCCCCTTCTTTGCCTTAAAAAACTCTTTAGTTGCTTTCGCAGTATGCTTCGGGTCATTGTCCATCTGCACTGTGAAGCGCCGTCCAATGAGTTCTGAAGCATTTGGCTGAATATGGGCAGATAATATTGCCCAAAACACTTCTGAATTCATCCTGCTGCTTTTGTCATCAGTCACATCATCAATAAATACAAGGGAACCAGTTCCATTGGCAGCCATACATGCCCACGCCATAACACTACCACCACCATGCTTCGCTAATGAGGTGGTATGTTTTGGATCATGAGCAGTTCCTTTCCTTCTCCATACTCTTCTCTTCCCATCACTCTGGTACAAGTTGATCTTTGTCTCATCTGTCCATAGGATGTTGTTCCAGAACTGTAAAGGCTTTTTTAGATGTTGTTTGGCAAACTGTAATCTGGCCTTCCTGTTTTTGAGGCTCACCAATGGTGAAGTCTTCTCTTGATTGTTGACTTTGACACACAAACACCTACCTCCTGGAGAGTGTTCTTGATCTGGCCAACTGTTGTGAAGGGGTTATTCTTCACCAGGGAAAGAATTCTTCGGACATCCACCACAGTTGTTTTCCGTGGTCTTCCGGGATGAATGTTCCAAACAGTTGATTTGGCCACACCTAATGTTTTTGCTATCTCTCTGATGGGTTTGTTTTCATTTTTCAGCCTAATGATGGCTTGCTTCACTGATAGCAACAGCTCTTTGGATCTCATATTGAGAGATGACAGCAACAGATTCCAAATGCAAACAGCACACTTGAAATGAACTCTAGACCTTTTATCTGCTCCTTGTAAATAAGATAATGAGGGAATAACACACACCTGGCCATGGAACAGCTGAACAGTCAATTGTCCCATTACTTTTGGTCCCTTAAAAGGTGGGAGGCACATATACAAACAGTTGTAATTCCTACACTGTTCACTTGATTTGTATGTAAATACCCTCAAATTAAAGCTGAAAGTCTGCAGTTAAAGTACATCCTGTTCGTATCATTTCAAATTCATTGTGGTGGTGCATAGAGCCAAAAAGATTAGAATTGTGTCGATGTCCCAATATTTATGGACCTGACTGTATATGATTAATACAACTTCTGATTACTCACGAGACGAGACAATACACAAGATTATGTTCTAATGAACGAGACAAGACAAGATTTTAACACTATTTTGAAGAAAACTTCAATGATGAAGTAGGGCTGGGCGATATATCGAGTTTTTAAAACATCGATATATTTTCATACGAGATATAGGATTACACAATATCGCTTATATCGTTATAGTTTATGTTGCGGTAAAAACATACTAAGTCGCGAGCGCAAATGCGAAACACGAGAGCACAAAATTAAGAATCGAGTGCGTGGTTGTGATAATATTGCGTGCAAACTGTATTTTTCCTCTCTAGAATGTCTTTTTTCCTCTCGATGTGTTAAATGGCCTCGCGCGCATACATTTGTCTCTTTCGTTTCCGCAGGCATTCTGGGAAATATTTCCTACACTTTTGAGTAAGCCTCTGAAAAATCTCCGTAGTTAGCCCTTTCCCTACCCTACTCCTACATGTGAACGCGCAAAACAGAGGGATAGAGCCAAGGGGTGAAATGGTATTCAGTCGTCTCCCTCCCACACCTACATAGAGACACACACACTTACAAATTACCTGAACTCGGCTTCTCTGAAGTCATTTCCTCTCTCCAAACACGTGATCAAATCTGCAGAAAACAAGATTAAAAGTTTTACCCGGAGTTTACCCGACGCCGCAGACTTCACGAGGGGTTTCACCTGAGCAGATCTACCAGAGAGATAGCAGAGATAACTCAGCTTCTCTGAAGTCATTTCCTCTCTCCAAACACGTGATCAAATCTGCAGAAAACAAGATTAAAGGTTTTACCCGGAGTTTACCCGACGCGGCAGACTTCACGAGGGGTTTCACCTGAGCAGATCTACCAAAGAGATAGCAGTCAGACACAAGAAACACCTTGCAAGCCAACTCAAACACAGGCCGTATCTTCAACAGGTTTTGTTTTTTGGCTGTTCAAATATTATAATCTACCTGAGAGTAAGTGTATGTGTTAGTCTGTGTGCTTACAGTATTTCTCACTTGATCTTGACAGATATAAGATAATTAAGACATTAAGATAAATTAGATATTAAATTTGATGGTTTGATTTTTGAAAAATTCCTTTCTAAACGCTAAACATGAACATAAATTATGTGTATTTATGTATGTATGTCTTACCAAGATCACGACATAATTTATTTATTTAAATTAGTTTATCATAGGCATAGTTTTTTTGAACAACTGTTTTTATTTTATATTCAAGAATATAAAGCACAAAACACAAAAAATAAACAATTTTCTCCCACCCATCCCACCCTAAGAAGAAGAAAGAAAAGAACAAAGAAGAAAACAACCCTCAGGTAAACATCTGTTTAACAAAGTACGTACAAAAGTAAACATACATTAACGACGATCAATGAGTTCCTTAACTTTCTCATAGGCAAGTCTCCACTTAACTAAGGTCCTGGTGGTAGCTTTATGCATACGAGCTGTTGAAAGCTCCATGGCAACAATATCCAGCAAACTAAAAGCGCATAAACGTCTAGACATTGAGTATGAAGGGTAGAATCGGCAAACAAGTAATTTTTTAGCTGCTGTGAAAGCAGCAAGAAGAAGGTTTTTTTGAAAGGAGGCAAATGTCCATTTTGAAAAGTCATTTAAAAAAAAAAGAGTGGGAATTAATGACAGATCCCTGCCTATTAAAAAAGATATATCAACAGCTAGCTGGTTTTAAAATGAGAGAAGAGCTGGACATTCCCAGAAAAAATGTCCCTACAACCCCCTGAGAACATAGATTACAGTTTGGAGAGGAAGATATATTCATGTGGAATCGTTTCAATGGAGTCAGATATATTCTGTGAGCAAACTTCCAATGAATCATTTGGTGGTTAGGATTCCTAGACGATACGGACACATTCTTCCATGTATGACGGGAGAGAGCGTCCTCTATCTCGTTACCCAGGTCTTTTGACCACACTGCCACCACTCCAAGGGATTTGTAGGTTGATTTAAGAAGAAAAGAATAGATGTAGGACGCAGAACAAACGCCATTAAAATTAACAGAACATATTAGCTTTCGGAGTGGATGGAGAGGTAAGTCAGCATCTAAAGGAACCCCATAAGAGCGCATAGCCGATTTAATACGTAAGTACATAAAGAAAGAGGTACCGGGAACATGATATTGAGCCTTAATGTCCTGAAAAGTTCTTAAACCTCCCTCGTTAAATAGGTCTCCAAAAGTCTTAACCCCACACTCAGCCCATTGAGAATAACAAAAAGGGACATTACCAGTCAAAAACTTATGATTATTGAAGAGAAGGGAGTGACGATGCCAATTAACCACAGATTTGGATTGTCTTACTGCGGACCTCCATGTAGAAATCACATGAGATATTATAGGGCCAAACCGCAGCTTACACTGCCTGATGGAAATACCACAAAAAACTAAGTCCTCCAAATCCTGCGGGGCCACAATAGCCTCTTCAATGGATCTCCAGGCAACTTTAATGTCAGAGTTAAACCAGATAGATAAAGAACGCAGAGCAAAAGATTGGGCATATAGCTTAAAATTCGGAAATGAATGACCTCCATCTAACTTATTACGCTGAATAGTTGATATTTTGATTCAAGGACGTTTCCCATTCCAGATAAAATTAGAAAGAGCTGAATTAATTTGGTCCCAAAAATGTGCAGGGGCTGCTAGAGGCAGCATAGCGCTGTAAAAGTTTATACGGGGGAGAATATTCATTTTAATTATCGATATACGAGCATATAAAGATTTAGGTAGATGTAACCAATTCGAAAGATCTGCCGTGACCTGTGACAAAATTTTCTTAAAATTATTATGACTAATATTATGGATAGATGGATAGATGACTATACCCAAATATGTGAAAGACTTAACCGAATTAATAACAGATGGAACGCTAGTAAGTGACAAGGACTTAAAATCAAAGTTTAAGGGAAGGAAACATGACTCATTCCAACACCACACCATTGCTCTCGGGTTAGAGTATAAAACTTTAATCATATTAATAAAGCCGGTACCCAGACCCATATGCTTCAGCACTGACCAAAGATAACTAAATTCAAGACGATCGAATTCCTTCATGGCGTCTAAAGAAAATATGCCACACCGAGAATTAGACTGATCAGCAGTATCAACTATATGTAATAGGCGACGTAGATTATCAGATGCATTACGAGACCTAATAAAACCAGTTTGGTCCTCGTGGACCAGCTGAGTCATAAAAGTCTCCAAATGTCTCAACAGCACTTTGGCATATAATTTGATATCTGTCCCAAGCAAAGAGAGTGGGCGATAACTAGCACACAATGTGGGATCCTTATCCTTTTTTAAAAGAAGGCAAATAATCGCTGTATTGATGTCTTGCCTGAAAGATGCTTTCTCAATTGAATAATTTATCATGTCGAGTAAAAAAAGGACCTAACTCAGCCCAAAAAGCTAAATAGAACTCAGGAGGAATTCCATCCAAACCTGGAGATTTTCACTTCCTCATGCACTTTAAAGCTTCTTCCAACTCCCTGATAGTAATTGGTTCAGCTAGAGACACAGCCTCTACATCAGACAGATGTGGTAAGTTAAGAGTTGAGAAAAAGGAAGAAAAAGCAGCCTGATCACAGGTAGATTCTGAGGTATATAAGGTAGAGTAGAAAGAAGAAAAAGTTGTATTGATACATTTTGGGTCTGTCAATAGCTCATCCGATTGAGATTTTATGGCTGCAATATTAGCGAATTTCTGATTGCTGTGCAGTTGAAGAGCCAGCAGATGGCTAGGTCTACTTCCTTGAAAATAATAATTTTTCCTAGTTCTTTGTATAAGAAATTCTGCTTTGGTCCTTAACAACTGATTCAGTTCAGATTTAACAATTTTGGTGGCCATATGATCTGAGAACAATATTTGATTTGCTTTCAGTAGTGTAGCAAGTTGGATTTCCAGATCAGAAATCTTTTTGACCTGTGATTTCTGTAGATGAGAGGCATATGAGATGGAGAAGTTGCGGATAAAGCCCTTTATTGCATCCCATAAAATTCGGGGGTCTTCAACAGAATTTTTGTTTATTTCTATAAACTCTATGAGCTTAGATTTAAAGTGAGTATGGAAATTTTCCACGTGCAGTAATGACGTATTAAAACGCCAGCGCGGTGCTCTAGATAGCTGCTTGGTCAATGAAAGTCTTAACATGTCGCAGCTGTGATCAGAGAGGGACGTGGGTATAATATCTGAATCAGCTAGTAGTGGTGACAAACTACAAGATGTAAAGATAAAATCAATCCGAAAGTAGGATTTATGACTCAATGAAAAAAATTTATATGTTCTCGCAGACGGATTGAACAGACGCCATGAGTCTACTAATGAAAGAGAAACAATACAGTGCCTAAAATTATCAGAGGAAAGTGCCTGAGCATGGGTCTCACTATTCCCTGATCTATCAAGATCATGGGACATAACAGCATTCATATCTGCACCCAGTACAATTTCACAATCCGAAAAACAGAGAAGATACTTTGTCAGTACCGGAAAGAAAGCCGGATCGTATGTTGGGGGCGCATATACCGAAACAAAAGCCAGCTTCCTATGTTCAGCTAATACTTTGATATGAGCTATTCTACCCTCTGCATCGTTGCCACTTTCCAGAATGTTAATATTTAAATTTCCGAGTGAAAATAATAACACCTTTAGTCTTATTATAGGCAGCTGAGTAAGAAACAACTTTATAAAATTTGTTGTTACATCTATGGACATCATCTTTCTTTAAGTGAGATTCTTGAATTAGAGCAATGTTAACTTTTTCCTCCTCAGAAAGTCTAAACAACATGTGCGTTTATGGGGACCATTTAGACCATTGACGTTCCAACTGAAAACATTTAGGTCAGTCATAACTGTCGAAAGTTTGATATGCGAAACAACGTGGAAACAAATATACATACAAAATATAGAGAACCCACAGATATTTACCAACAGCCCACCCCTCACCCTTCCCAGAGACAAAAAATAGTAAAGAATAAGGAACATATTACCTTATGCAGAACGGGCATGGAACGAGCCTAAGTCTGCCACAACTGCTACGATAAATCCGTGACATCAGCAATGGTTCACACACGTAAGGAGTGCTGACAACATCCTGACTAACAATTACAAACAGAAAGAAACATCGCCTCTTATGCGAAGAATATAACATGATTATTACAATCGTAACAATATACAACTAGTAACCGTAACGAAGTCAAGAGTATAAAATTAACGTGAACGAAAAAGTTTTGAAGAGAACATTCCCAAATAACCAGAAAGCTTATATAAGTTCACCTGAGACGGTTAAATCAATCTGAACCCCGGACCTGAGGTAGTGAGTCACATAACTGACGGACCTCGTCTGGAGAATACAGCAGATTAACCTGTCCATTCAGAATGACTTTCAAGGTTGCTGGGAACAGAAGAAAATTCGGAATCCCCTTCTCTCTCAGTTCTTTTCTCACAGCGGTGAAAGAGCTCCTCCTCTTCGCCGTAGTTGGCGAATAATCGGGAAAAAAGTTCAGTAAGCCTCCATCGCCAAAGTGTACTGGACCGTGGTTCCTAGCTTCACGGAGGATAAGGTCTCTGTCACCATAACGAAGGAGCTTGAAGATGAACGCCCGGGGTCTCCTGGTGTTCGATGAAGCACTGGAGCAGATATGATGTGCGCGTTCGATCTCAATCTCTCTGCCTGCCAGAGGAGGAAACCATACAGGCAAGGAGCGTTTAATAAAGCCCACAGGATCATCCTTCTCCGTGCCTTCAGGTAGGCCCATTAGCCGTAGGTTGCTACGTCTGCTACTATCCTGCAGGTTAACAATTTGCTGTTCTAGCACGTCAAGACGCTGAGAGAGCTTGTTAAGAGTTTCCCTCTGCTCCCTTTGTTCACCTGATATTAAGTCCATTTTCGAACACATAGTAGCCATGTGTGAAGAGAAGTCGCTTCTCAGGGCCGCTAACTCAGTTTTCAAAACCTGCTCGAGTCGTGCCAGTGAATCCGCCATGTCGGAGGTGCTAGCACGGTTGTCTTCTGGTTTAGATTTCTTTTTCCGAGGGGATGAAGGAGGAGTTAGAGTCAGCTGTCTGCGCGTTGTAGACATTAAAAATATAATTAAGCCCGTTTGAAGCTGGAAACATCAAAAAGAGACGATAAATACTATAGATACGGGCAATATGCCAGGAGCTCGCTCAATGTGCGTGCGACTCCATGGGTGAGTCACGTGATCTTCCCTATTATAGGCATAGTTTTAACATTTTTTTCCCATTTACAAACTATTCTTAGTAAAAGATACATTATTAGAAGCACTGATGAAAATGTAATTGTTAAAATCACAAAGCCAATACTGGATAGACAAACTACACGCTTACTACACTCCTAACTCTTCCATCTAAGTTTCTTATTTAATTCACATTATTAGTTATTAATCACTTGAGTGAGTGAGTGATTATTTGTCATCGTGAACACACCACAGCACCACACACAGTGAACCACAACGAAATGTGACCTCTGCATTTGACCCATCTGTGAAGGAGCAGTGGGCAGCTAACAAGGGCAGCGCCCGGGGAGCAGTGCTTGGGGAGGGTACCTTGCTCATGAGTACCTCAGTGGTAACTTTACCGGCCCTGGATTCGAACCTGCGACCTTCTGATCACGGGGCGAACACCCTGCCGTTACGCCACCAACTGCCCCAAATGCGTGCTCTAGGCTTGGTCTCACCTTGCGGAGGAGAGCTTCGGTCAGCGGTGCGCCTTCTCCCTAGGGAGCCGGATCCCGCCTATTAGTCCCCTCAGAGGTTACGCGGAAGCTCGTATTGACTCGCACTCACTTTTTTATTGCCATTATTATTGCCAAAACCAGTCTTTTCTTAGCTCATTAGCTCATATTGTTCAATAATATCAACACACTGCTCTTTTTACTTTTTATTAACTCTAACTGGGTGAATATTGCTGCATTCTGGTCCATTTTCATCTTGTAAGATACATCAAAAAATGTCCTTTATCTTTACACTACACTCACATAATTGATTCGGCCTCTTGCATTATTCAGTGTGGCCCGCTCTTTAAGACCCAGTTTATTTTTAATCATGAGAATGTTTCAGTGTTTAAATAAGACCACCATAAAGTAATACCATCTTTCTCATTTTCCGACTTTCATTTTTTTTCCTACCTCAGTTTTATACCTGTAATGGCTTCCTAAAATACCCTTTGAACCGTGACCGGCACCAGACGGACCTGGCTGAGAGGATACCCGACGACGGTAGTTCCGGGTGGATAACCTACATAGTACAAACGTCCCGGTGGGTGCCGACGGCGATGTTGAGTGGCATAGCAGGTGTTGGCACGGTTGATGGCCGCGTTGGCTTGAGTCCAGAGCCGTCGGCACCTGTGGACCAACTGTTGGGCCCGTGGGACCTCCACCTCTGGTTCTTGATGGTAGAACACCGGAGGCTGGTACCCGTAGCACACCTCAAATGGGCTTAGATTGGTCGCAAAGGAGACGTGAAGGTTGTGGAAGAGTTCTGCCCAAATGAGGAGCACTGGCGATCCGCGATGAAGCATCTCAGGTAGCGCTCCAGTTGTTGGTTGGTCCGCTCCGTCTGACTGTTGGTTTGCGGATGACAACCAGATGATAAACTGCAGATGGTGTCGATCAGACGGCAGAAGGCCTTCCATAAGTGAGCAGTAAACTGAGGCCCTCTGTCGATCTCCTTGGGGAACCCATGCAAGCGGACTACATGCTCTAATATCAACTCCGCAGTGGTCTTAGCTGACGGGAGTCCGGCGAGGGCCACCAGATGCACAGCCTTGGAGAACCGGTCCACAATGATGAGGATGGTGTTCTTGTCTCCAGAAGCCGGCAGGCCCGTGATGAAATTGACGGCAATGTGGGACCACGGCCTCCGGGGAACGGGGAGAAGATGGAGTTCCCCAGGTGATGGTTGGTTGGAGTCCTTGGCCCTGGCACACACTGGGCATGCCTGGACGAACTCCTTGACATCTTTAGCCATAGACGGCCACCAGAAGGCTCGACTGGTGAACTGTTGGGTGCATTGGCCCCTGGGTGGCCGGGAAGGGCAGATGAGTGAGCCCAGGTAAGCACTTCAGTGCGAACGGGAGTCGGAACATAGAGTCGTCCAGACGGCGCACCTGCCGGCGTGGTCTCCAAGGCCTGTGCCTGGCGCACCCTCATTTCCAGTTCCCAGCAAAGAGGTGCAATCTTGGTGGAGGTGATGACAGGTGCGGGGTCTGCCCGGGGGCTGTCGGCCTCAAGTTGGCGGGAGAGAGCGTCCGCTTTGGTGTTTTTAGACCCCGGACGGTAGGAGAGGTGGAAGTTGAATGTCCCGCAGCATGTCGTTGATGAATTGTTGGAAGGCTGCGGGCGCATTACAGAGGCCGAAGAGCATCACCAGGCTCTCATAATGACCCACTGGTGTGATAAACGCCGTCTTCCATTCATCACCCTCCCTGATGCGCACCAAGTTGTAGGCACTCCGGAGGTCCAACTTCGTGAAGTAGGTAGTACCAGAGAGAGCGTCCAGGGTGGTGTTGGTAAGAGGAAGTGGGTGACGGTTCTTGATGGTGATCTTGTTGAGCCCCCGATAATCGACACAGGGACGGAGGTCGCCGTCCTTCTTCTTCACAAAAAAGAACCCTGCGGTGCCAGGCGAGGAGGAGGGCCTGATGGTACCTTGGCGGAGAGCGTTGTTCACATACTCCTCCATTGCCTGGGTCTCGGAAGCAGAGAGAGAGTAGAGTCGGCCACGGGGTGGTACCGTGCCTGGCAGAAGGTCGATGGCGAGGTCGTAGGAGTGGCAGTTGGACGGCGCGCTTCTTACAGAAGACCTCTGCCAGGTCGCGGTACGGTGCTGGGATGGCCTCCATGTCGACATCAGGGGCCTCGGACTCCCTAGAGCATGTCCCAGCCGAAGCCCGCAGGCAGAGTTTGGAACATGTCGGCCCCCATTGCAGGATCCGGTTCTGGTGCCAGGAGATGAGAGGGTCATGTTGGAGCAGCCATGGGTATCCGAGGATGATGAGAGGTGATGAGATGGAAGTGAGGAGGAACCGGATCTGCTCATGGTGATTATCGATGGTGAGGTGAAGAGGTTGGGTCTGGTGGGTGATAGGTGGAGAGGGGCCGACCAGCGACAGAGGTGATCCGAATGGGCTGGGATAACGCCTCGAATTCCACCCCCAGTTGCTTGGCATATGCCTGATCCATGAAGTTCCCCGCTGCACCGGAGTCGAGGAAGGCGGAACTTCGGATCTGTTTGTGAGCAATCTGGAGGCGAATCTGAACCGTTAACCGGGAAACAGTGGTCTGAAGTGAGAGAAGATGGAGCGGTCCCGGTGAGCTGCTCTCAGGACTCACCGGGTTGGGCCGTTTCCCGGACGGAGAGGGCAAACTGCTAGGTGGTGTTGGGGGGAGCCGCAATAGGCGCAGAGGCCCTCCCTATAATGTTTTTCCCTCTCCGCCGTGGTTAAGGAGGCACGCCCTAACTGCATGGGTTCCCTGGAGCCATGGGAGGAGGTGGAGCACCAACTGGTCCAGGAGTCTTAGCCGGGGCGACGGAATGATACTCAGGTGCCAGGGAAAGCGTGGAGAAGGTTGTGCGTCATGGTGTGGGTTGAGGAGGAACAGAGGAGGCTGGCGGCAGGGTACGGTGAGCTGGCCTCAGACAGGAGACCAGGCGTTGGTCGATGCGCAAGGCGAGTTGAATGAGTCCCTCCAGCGTGGCTGGGAGTTCCCGTCCGGTGAGTTCGTCCTTGATAGGGGAAGTCAGCCCCTCGTAGTAAGTGGTCCGGAGTGCAGAGTCTCCCCAGGAGGTCTGAACGGCGAGGGTCCGGAAATCCGCCAGGTCACTGTCGCGCAGAGACGCCACTTCACTATGCAGCTGCTCGATCTCCACTGTCTGGCTCGACACAATGTCCTATAAACAAGCGAAATCTGCTGGGCTAACCATTTTGGACTCTGGATCTGGTTTGGATTTAACGAGAAGAACAGACGCAAACAAACCTTAACGGAAAGTTCCGTGATTCGGCCAGTGATCAGATTAGGAAATAAACCAAATGTCACACTTTCACAATTCGACAGTGATCTGGTTAGGATGTAACGAATTGCTACTCATTAGCCCTTGTAGCGTGGCGGTTAATCCAAACGCGGCTTTCATTGCGAGTAGGTAGGACAAACACACAAGTTGATTTAAGAACTCTCTTACATGAAGAGCTAGGATTCCCATAAAGAATCTGCGTTCTAAGGACACACACTCCAATCAAAGAGATAACCAAATAACTGGAGTACTCACAGTTGAAACTGATATGCATCAGAGTAGGGCTGGCGACTCAATGACAGAGTAAGCGCGGTGAGGAAATGGCTTCCTAAAATACCCTTTGAACCGCGACCAGCCGCGTCCCAATCCAATCACCGGCCGCAGGAGTGAGTGCGTGTGACATCGAGAGTAGCTGGACACATGTACGGTCACAAAGGCCGACATGCCGCTCCTCAACCGTTTTCCCTGCCTCCCAAACCGGCGCCCAGTTCCTCTGCCCCTACCGCCAGCCTGGCAGAACCGGTCAAACTGACATCCACGGCACCTTCCTTCCAGCCCCCCAAAGCCGGCTCAGGGGAGACTCTAAGTTGCTTTTCTGGTCTGAGGGTTGGTCAAGGCGACGAGGTTAAGGAGACCCCCAAAACGGCACCAAGCTTCTCTTTTGTTTTTGAGAAATCTTATTTTATTTCATTTTATTTTCTATATAGCGCCAGATCACAACAGACGTCATACCTTGTTCGTTTATTAAACAGCGGACTGAGGGTGTCCATTGGAAAATAATGGAAACGTAGTGTCAATAAACGCACCAATTTCACTATTTATTACTATATCCTCAAACCTTTATTAAACAGCGGACTGAGAGCGTGCATCGGAAAATAATGGAAACATAGTGTCAATAAACTCACCAATTTCACTATGTATTACTATATCCTCAAACCTTTATTAAACAGCGGACTAGGGGTGGACAGTATAAACGGTATAAAAGGTATGCGATATAAATTTGGCCAATGATAGAGATTTTGATCATACCGGCATACTGCTGAATTTTCCGCACCTCGCCCGCGAAAATGACGTAACCAAGTCGCGTCAAATGTGCGAAAACCACACCACGAGGCATTTGTTTTCGGAAAATGATGAGTGTATGGAAGAGCAGCTCGTTAATAAGACCGGTGCAACGTCCATAATCTGGACATGGTTTGGATTTAGGGTCTCGGATACTGAGCAGAAAAATATAATCTGCAAAATATACGCTGTTGAATATAAGAGAATCCAAAGAATGCGCCATTACTTTTTCGGCCTGGGCCCGTATGTTTCGACAAGGAAACCGCTCTGTCTGCCGCTCGACACGCCACGTCCAATCAACGGATCTGGCCAGAAACGTTCTTTTTATGTAATGGCAGAAGTGATTAAAGAATCTATATTTGCCACATGCTTAGTTATACAGGCATAATGTGCTGAAATGAACACCTGGCTCCCTCGTGAGACTGTGCAAATCATTGTAAATAAAAGTAAGAAATTTAAGTAAGTAAATAAATAAAGCTAAGAACTAAGTAAAAACATGAATGTAAAATATTTACATTTATATATTATGATACATTTGAATGAAAGTTAAATGATAAGGACATTGGGCCACTTTCACCTTGTGCAATTTTTTTTAAAAGTTTTTTGGTCTAAAAAACTTAAGACATTTACATAATATATTTTTACACGGCTGCAGAACTGAAGAAAACTCAATAAGCTAATGTTTTACACAAACAAGGAAAGAATTGTTACTTTAAAGTAACAGTTACATTGAAATTTACAGATCTAATTATATACCGCAATATGATTTTTTTTGCCATATCGCACAGCCCTACAGCGGACTGAGAGCGTGCATCAGAAAATAATGGAAACGTAGTGTCAATAAACTCACCAATTTCACTATTTATTACTATATCCTCAAACCTCAGGACATAACCTATCATTTACTGCAATGAACTCCTATTGTTGACATTTGGCCTATTCACATTTTTCTCGCTATGACTACCTGGACGCTCTTTATCTCATAATTAGATTCAGCGATTTTAGGAAGTTAAAATGAATCTTGTAGTTGTGTGTAATATCATTAGTCAAAGCCACAGCCTGGCACTGTCTGCATCTCTCACTGACTCATCAGAAACAGGATCTCATGAACGGACACACACACACACACACTATCACCACCGCCCCCCTGCACAGCTTCTGGAATTTCTGGGAGGAGATTTTTCAATATGCACCATCCTGTAGAATGTACTTCAACAAATTTGTATGTTGAAAATCTTGGTTTAACCCCCTCCCTCCTTTACAGACTGGACATATACAGTAAATAGGCTGGAGTTCATGTTAATACACTAATGACTGCAACAACAAAATAAAAACAATGACAATTATGAGCATTACTGCAACCTTTTGTCCCTGACATGTCAATTAATAAACTCAATCCAGACAATAACAGATAAAATGAGCATCAGATCCATCTGATGTGGATTTGGGTTGGTAGGCAGTTTTCCCTCTGGCGAAGTTGAAAGTATAGCATCAAAATGAGCCTAAAAAAGCTGGATTTAAACAAATCTTATATCTAGCTCAAAAAACAGTCAAAAATTTGTCACATTCTCAAATATTAAAGAATAACTAGTAGATAAATATTTTTGACACAGACGTTAACTGGTGGGTCACTTATGATGTTCACACATCTCACACACATACTCTTTTTGCCACACATTACACACATTCTCAAAGACTGTGTGTGATTCACTGAAACTGCTCTTGACCTCTGGGGCACTGCATGGAGTTGGGCAACATAGACACACACTCATACACACACACCGCTCCAGCTGTGGCAAGCTGTGAAGTTTTATTCTCTGCAACTACACCAGTTGCCTGTTTCGGAAAGCAGGTTTAGGAAACTCGGGGTTTAAACCTGACCTCTGGGTTGATTAACTCGGAGTTGTCAAACTCTGAGTTTTCGGTTTCAGAACAGGTGATAACATTTAGTTCACGCAACTCTGAGTTCGGTTACCCTGAGTAGTGCACATGCACGTGGACATAAAAAGGCGCCATTAATAGAACGCAGATAAAACAATTCACCATGGCAAGGATAGACAAAAAGACTCGCGGTGGAGCTTTTAATGACCACAAATTCCGATCACGAGTATATATGTGTATATATGTGTTTTTTAAAAAGGCAATACCGCGACAGCCGCTAAGGAACGTCAGAAAACTGAGGAGAGTGGCAGGAAAATGATGACCGAGTGAATGCGTTAGTACTGATACGAAAGATTGGCATCATTCATTATTTAAGACATGTTACTAGTTTTCTTGTATCACTTTTTATAATCTCTCTCTCTCTCTCTCTCTCTCACTCACTCACTCAAATTTTTATTCAAGAACTGGACCCAACAGAAATTAAGCGTAATTGGCAGCAATTAAAAATGAAGTATAAAAATATAGTCAAACAGGTAGGTATAATTTCTTTACAAACCATTGGGAGGTTTTGAAGACTCTTAGCATCAGGAAGTGACCATTTCTCTATCTTAACACTGTCAGTATGCAATATTATCTACAATAACACTACTGAAATTTCTTTCCAAGTGTCCAAATTTGTGCTTACCGGATATGTTCACAACTTGCCTCCATTAGCCACTAGGAAAAAGACAGAGGCCAGAAGAACAGGTGGGGGTCCACCACCAGCACCCCTTACAGAGGCTGAAGAGATGGCCCTCAGACAAAGCACTGGTCGATCAGTAAAGTCAAAGTAAACTCTGTCTTCTCTGCTATATATTGTACAAGTATACAGAGAGACGAGACAACGTGGCTCCAGTTTTTACTAGGGATGCACCGATTGCAATTTTCTTGGCCGATTCCAATTACCGTTTTTTTTGTGTGATCGGCCGATACCTATTTTACCGATACCGATTTTTTTCCCAGATAACAGAAAATTAGAGCTGCTGCGAGTAGTCGACGACATCGACACAAAATAATGGGTTTCAACTTTTTTAATTTAACGCAGTAGTTACTTTCCCTGTGTACTAGTTACTTTTATAATAGTGACATAATAGTGGCAGCTCTACAGCAAATACAAACAAAAATCAAATTTTCTTTAATATAATGCTTTATTTTCATGACAAATTTTCTTTACAAATTTAAATAAATAAAATGTAACTTGTAAAATGTAACAACTCCGGTAACTCGACGTCCGAAAAGTAACGCCTACTTGGCATTGTGTATTTTGGGCAGAGGTGACTTATCAGATTTCTGAAGCCTGTATCCTCAACTATGGAAAATGGCTGATCATCTTGTGATCATCTTGTGATTGACTTGTGCATCTGTGTTTATGTTGAATTGGGGACAGACAAGTGGGCAAGGGAAGCCTTTGACTGCGTGCTTATTAAACGTGTAAGACCTAACTATTACATTATAATTATAAGGTTGATAAACTATAACTTGCGTTTAATCTACCTGTCACCGTTCCTCTTTCTACGTCATCTTTGGTTTTTCTGTAAAAACTGTCTGTAGTGTGCAGTCAATCACAAGACCAGGAGCCATCGGCCAATAGGATTCGCAGGCAGAAGCTGCCAAAACCACGCCCCCAAACTGCCAAAACCACGCCCCCTTTCAAACTGCGAGGACATTTAACACATTGAGAGGAAAAAATGCATTCGCCAGAGGAAAAATACAGTTCACGCGCAATATTATCACAACCGCGCGCTCGATTCTCGATTCACTGCAGAGACATGCAGAAAATCAGAAAGGATAAAATGTACATTAAGCGGTAAGCCATTTTGCACACTCTAGTTTTGGCATTGATGTGACACCATACTCACGCACCCAAAATTAATTTCGTCGCCGCACAACGTCACCCCATTCAAAGTGAATGAGAAACTCCTCCGTTGAGCGTACATGTGAACGCTGCCTGAATGCGCGCGTGGCTGTGCTGCAAGTAATGCGCAAGATCGGTTTGTAATCGGCAATACGTGTAAGTGATCGGCCGATCACCAATCAGGCCGATCAGGCCAAAAATCGGCCGATTCCGATCGCTGGCCGATGGATCGGTGCATCCCTAGTTTTTACAGTGCACACAACAAAGAACAAGGGAAAAGGAACACATAAGGCACTAAAATATATAAAGTATATTTTAAAAAACTATAAAATATACACTTTGTAGCTGAGGGTATCCCTGGAGGAAGCTCCTCAGATCCAGCCACCCCCAGGAAGTTATAATATAATAAAATTGTCATTATTCTTGTACTTGCTGATGGTGTGATGTGTCTTGTGGAGCCTTCTTCCATAACAGACCTCCATGCAATTGTAAGTACTCTATTCTAGATTTTTCATCTGTTAGTGTAAAAAACAATTGTTAATTTTCATTACAGGACGATAAAGACACCTTATCAGCTGCCACAGAAAGGGAAGCTGCTGAAAAACCTACTGAGGATAGCACTTCATAATAAACAGCACCTAAAATTGATGTAATTGTGGTACACCATAGTAAAACTTGCACCTTTTCCCCTCACAGAGCAATACTAGAAATTGCAATGGTGAACAAAGCACAACTGCAGTGCAGCTTACCTCTGTAAGATTCTTCAACTTTGGCACATAAGCAGAGGTGGACAGTAACTAAGCACATTTACTTGAGTACTGTACTTAAGTAGCGTTTTTGAGTATCTGTACTTCACTTGAGTAGTATTTCATTTGGAAACTTATGACTTCCACTTCACTACTTTTGAAAGACAAATACTGTATTTTTTACTTCACTACATTTCTATCAAGGTTCTCGTTACTCATTACTTTCAAATCTGTGGATAAAGTGGATGTTAATCCCCCTTTTCTAAAATGTGATTGGTTGTTTGGCAGGTGACAGTCTATCAGTAACCAGTAGGGTTACAATATACCTTTAGACTGGAACTATAAAACCAAGTTCAGACAGTTCTGCTGTTTTCTGTCTTGATTAAAACATTGTTGCTGTTGGAAAGTCATGAAGCTAGAGGTATAGAGCTGGGTTTTAAGCAGGTTGGAATGTTGATTTTTTGTTCTGAGCTGCATTAACAGCTTTTGCACTGTCCTCCTGATTAACATACACATGTTTGTGTGCACACACTGCCAGAGCTGGGCCAGAACACTACCATGCTGTTTTGTGGGGTGTGTAGTCTTACAATTAATAAATAAAATAAACTAATGGTTTTCTTTATCAGTTTAGGTTGTGTTTCATTCTGTAACATTCTACCAATTCCATATTCTACAGGTTCCACAAGCTAGTCAGAGGCATTAGGTATTGTAAGTGTTGTGGCAATAATGTAACAATGCGGTGAAAGAAGATAAGTAAAAATTTGACTGCTGTATGACTTTCACTTGTATTGGAGAAACGTTTGTGGTATCTGTACTTTCACTTAAGTAATGAAGTTAGCTACTTTGCCCACCTCTGCACATAAGTGACAATTCAAGTATTCAAAAAGAACATTATTGTTACATTTAAGAACATTTGCTAAGCATTAAATTCAATTAAGCCTACCTGCACATTAATACTGTGGAATGACTTACTATTTACACATTCTCATTAATTTAATGACGGAGCCTTGATAGGAATATGAGTTATATCTGTTGCAAGTCACAGCTGAAATCCTAAAATATATTGGGTAGACTGAGAACTGTTGGAAAAGAGGAACCTTACCGATTTAATTGATAATTTTATAGAAGACAGGCAGGTTAAAGAATTATAAAATGGAAAATCGAAAGCTTTCAGTTTGTAGTTTTGTGTGGTATTGCAAAAAGTGTAATTTGAGTGCAAGGGTCGAATTTCTGACACACCGACAGACGGTTGCCTTGGAAACGTGTTCAGCGTCACCAATATTATTAAAAAAAAAACTTCCATTGGCAAAGAAACGAATTCAGAACTATACAAAAAACTTGTTCAGAACTATGAGCAGGTGTACGATGTTATGCGAGCGTCATGGAGGCTGAGAATATTGTTGAAATAAATGATGGATTGTGAAGAAAAACGGAAACACTCGAAAAAAATTATTGAGTAACAATAAAACATCCAACCAAGGCTTGATCACTCTCTTCCGACGAAGATTTATGCGAATAATTTGTTTTTCAATGTTAATGGGTTCGTCGAAAATAGGGCACACCATGTCTAAGCACTTACGTCCTTTAGTTTGAAGGTTGAGTTAAAGTAGAGAAACTCCGGGTTACTGGAGTAAAACCTGCGAGCGAGACAAATAACTCTGAGTTTTAACTAAACCTGCTTTCTGAAACAGGCCCCAGTTCTTCTTGCAGCTAAAAGCAACATCATATGAAACACATACATACAGAGAGCCGGAGACCTTACAAACATAAACACTCCCACATTTACTCCTCTTTTCCATTTTCTTACTCCATTCCACTGCTTATTTCTCTGTCAATCAAATACTCCATATAACTCTGTCTCACATACACATCGGCAAAATAAAACTTTTCTGCTTATATTGTAAATGGAGCTTACATTCTCTCCGATTTGGGCTCTCTCCTGCTCCCTCACCCACACACTATAATCAGTTTCACATGAGGCCCCTCCCTCTGATCTGTATAAACACACAAAGCCGTTGTCATGCCAACTCCTACGTGAACCTCATGAGAGATGCACTCTCATAGCTCACACACTTACACACACAAAGCTTATGTCAAATGATTTCTGCTTCCGGTTCATCAAGTACTACAGAAAAACTGTAGTCTGATTTCATCAGACTGACAAAAGATACAGGACTGTCAACACATTTGTGTCAACATGAATCATGGGCCGCCGCGGGGAGCACTGGAAAAAAGTTGAAAAGTTAAAACCTGAAACCAGAACACTCAAATTGTAGCTGACTGCTGCTACAGTTGGACACAGAGAATGTTTTCAGTACCAATACCAATACAGATTCATGAGCGATACTGACTACTGATTTGATGCCAAAGGCTAATATCATTCCTTTATCAGCAACATCAGGCTTGACATTTACATTTAACCATATATTTAAAATATCCAAATATCAAATGAGAGCAACTATAAAATGGTTTGGGTCCTGGCCAATAATTAGATGAAAGACCAACTAGCTCAGCTGGTTGCTGCTGTTATTACATTGTCTCGTCTTTGCCTTTGCCTTTAACTTAGAGGTGTTGGCATGACCAACAAGAGGCTCCATCATGCGGTCTTAATGGATCTTAATGCTCCATTGCAATGACAATGTCCTGTAAAAATGGCACCATTCTTTGCACGATTTCAGCACTGCCTACTGAGGACAAAACGGTTAAGCAGTTTTTACCTGGGTGCTGGCTGCTAGCGTAGGATAGAAAGAACCCGCGTCCGTGGCTGTGCGGGCCACTCATGAACTGCACAGTGACCTGAGACCCTGTTGAGGTCACCAACCTTGGTCCACTCACATCTCCATGACACAACTTCACTGCAGAGACATGCAGAAAATCAGAAAGGATAAAATGTACATTAAGCTAAAATCAGCTTAAAAGATGGTCACTTTAGAACCTCACCAATCTCTGTCCTGCCAATCCCAATGCCGTTAAACAGTCGCAGGTAGGACACCTGGCAGTTGTGTGTGTTGATGTCCAGGTCCCCCACCCACAGGAGGAGTGTGTGTCCAGCACCACCGCTGATCTCCCACTCACACACAGAGTGCGTCGGGTAAAAACGAGGGTAGCCAAGAGACGCCAGGCTGCCGCTGCCCACACCCAGCACTGTGTGCCCACAGCCGTCACCTGAAACACACAAGCAAAGAGATCGTTACACATCAATGCTAACTGTTATTACCGTCTACCCAAGAACTCTCCAACAGACACGGTTGAATTACCACATTTTATAGGACACAAAAATCATACTTTTAATGTAGTCAAAGCACAAACTCATGAGCTCAGTAAATAAATGTTACACAATGTTATACAATGTGTGTTTTTAAACAAAATGAATCAAAGCAAATTTTAAGGTAGATTGTTGGATGTAAGCATAAAAAAACCAAATAGACAGACATAGTATTTTGTTAGCAGTGATGAAATAAGTTTTATGTTGTATTATTTGGGACTTGTATTATTTGGGGCAAAAGAAGTACAGTTACCTCTTTAAAAAAAAAAAAAAAAAAAAAAAAAAAAACCACACTGACACCAGGTCAGGTGACAGGGCAACAGCTGACCTTAGAAGAGAAACAAAAGAAGCCAAGGAGGCCTATAGGTGGCAAACAGAGGACCACCTCACAGGGATTAATCCACGGTGACTGTGGCAAATAATTAAACACATAACAAATTACAACACCAGCAATCCTAGCACTGTTGGTACTGGGGTGCAAAATTCTGGAAATTTTCTAAATTGCTAACTTTCCATGGGAATTAACTAGAATTTAAACGGATATAAACTGGAAATTTTCAAAGATGAAGGTTAGGAACATAAACTATAGTTGATAAAAATATATTGCAGCATAATCTTAGCTAAAACAATCAGATTTAATCCAAATACAGTTGAGTATCTATGCTAGTCCTCAATCACAGGCACATAGCACACTGCTTTGACAGCTGGTGTGATGAGGCAGAACTCGTTGAACTCGTTGAATCGTTGATTCAAAACGATCGTTTCATTTTTAGAAAGAAGAAAACTGAGGTAACCCCTGAGAGAAACCGCAGCATTCTCTAGAATTTGCGCTGAACGACAAGGACCAAAGAGGAAGCCATTCAAGGATGGTCTTCATAGACCACAGCTCAGAACATAAAACAATAACCCCAAACACACTGGTAAGCAAGCTGTCAGACTTAGGCTTCCCCTTTTCTACCTGCTTCTGGATAAAGGACATACTCACGAATTGGCCACAAACGGGTAAACCTGGCCCTCAATTCTCCTGATCATCTCTTGCTCACCACAGGCTGCACTATCTGAGAGTGCTCAGGAAGAACAAGTTGGAACAAAAACTGGTACTGGTGGCCTTCACCCACCGTGAGCATTCAGTCCTACAATATCACAGTATGGTACACCAGATGCAGTTTCCAATGGCCATGAGCACACTGAACAAGCACTGTTAAAAAGAATTCTGAGGGTCTAGAAAAGGGTATCTGAGCAATAACATAACTTCCATATTATAATTGATCTCACGCAGTACCTCAAAATGGAACTGCACTTCATTATTTTCCCTAAAACCTTTGTGCAGTACTACATATGTATACATAGGGATGGATTTAATAAAAATATCAAATCTCACCTTCTCAATCTTGCTCATGTCTGTTAATTTGACAAATACTTGCCACAATGTATGTATCCAACGTATATGTTCACCTCATCCTACAAACAATCATTATATCATTAAATAATATGATAAACTCTTACCATAATAATACACCACATAAATATGTAATGAGATATTTTAAAGGTTTAAAGGTGTATGATTCAGAAATCAGATTGTGTAACTGTAGTTGAAAGTTGCTTCTTTGCTGTCATGTACACTGCAGCAGGCTCAACAAATAAAAATGGCTTTTTTTGTTTTATCTCATTAGACACTTTGCTTTGAAGACTTCAAACTAAACACGTCCCTCAACACCTTGAATACTTGCAAAGATCTAAAAAAGTTACATAAGCATGTAACTACGAAAATGAAAGTTAAGAAAGAATTCAGAAAGTTCTATCTACTTAGCATCAGCATCTCTCTCTGTCGACAGAAATGCTCAGCAAATTAATTTGCACTGGAAAATTCAGACACACTTCCCTAACAAACTTTTCTGTTAACCTCCAACATTTGAACAAACCTCTCAATGAAACTGCCAGGAGACTGCTGATTCATTATTCATGTTTCTTATTGAAACATTAGGATAATGTACAGCAAAAGTGGGTAATCTCATCTCTTTCTCTCTCTCTCCCCTTCTCCTTAACACACACACAGCCTGTCACGCGTTGACACACCGACTGATTCTTCTCTCGCAGAACTCTTATGTAACTGGTACTGGATATTATCCAAACTCTGAGCAAAAACATCCTCATCTGCTCTTTCAGAACACACACAAAACATCCCACGTTTCTTACTTCAGAACTGATCCTTTGACAGTGTAAGTTTTCAAACAGTTCAATCAGATTCATTATTTGCATTTATAGGAATTAGCATATGCTCTTTACCATTTGGTGTTGAGCAATTTGGGGTTATTGCTCAGGGGCTCAATGGTGGCAACTGAGGAAGATTTGACAAAATTATTGAATTTAATTCAATTCAATTCAATTTTATTTATATAGCGCTCTTAACAACAGTTGTCACAAAGCACTTTACATATAACCAGCCCAAACCCCCAACAAGCAAGCCTGAGGCGACAGTGGCAAGGAAAAACTTCCTCTAGTAGGAAGAAACCTTGGAAGGAAACGAGACTCGGAAGGGCATTCCATCCTTCTCTAGGCGACCGGGCGCTAGTTAACATTAGCTCAAGATTGACCTAACGTCAATCTTGACATTGGAAAAAGGATTGTTAATTAATCCTTTTTAAAAAGGTGAAGATATAAAAACAGTCCAAGAGATGCTTTCGAATCCCAAGTCGTTGCTGGGGCCGCTTGCTAAGATCCACTCAGCAACATTAAGCTCCCTCCCCCGCCCATCCATAAAACATGGGCATGCGCGTTTTGTACCACTTTCAGGTTTCGCTTCTCTGCTCGCTCCCCCACCTATGGCGTCACATCAATGCCAAAACTAGAGCACGCAAAATGGCTTGCCGCAAAAATTTTGTGGGCGTAAATTTCAAAGTCGCGAGCGCAAATGTGAAATTCAACAGCACAAAATTAAGAAGAGTGCGCAGTTGTGATAATATTGTGCGCAAACTGTATTTTTCCTCTCTCTAATGTCTTTTTTCCTCTCAATGTGTTAAATGTCCTCGCGCGCAAAGTAGATTACCGACCAGCTGCTTTTTTGCTCGAGTGAGATTTCTACGTGCGCGGTTTGAAAGGAGCGGGTTTTGGCAGGTTGGCTGTTTCTGCCTGCGAATCCTATTGGTCGATGGCTCCTGGTTTTGTGATTGACTGCACGCTACAGACAGTTTTTACAGAAAAACCAAAGATGACATAGAAAGAGGAACGGTGACAGTTAGATTAAACACAAATGACAGTTTATCAACCTTATAATTATAATTTAATAGTTAGGTCTTACACGTTTAATAAGCACGCAGTCAAAGGCTCCCCTTGCCCACTTGTCTGTCCCCAATTCAACATAAACACAGATGCACAAGTCAATCACAAGATGATCAGCCGTTTTCCATAGTTGAGGATACAGGCTTCAGAAATCTGATAAATCACCTCTGCCCAAAATACACAATGCCAAGTAGGCGTTACTTTTCGGACGTCGAGTTACCGGAGCTGTTACATTTTACGAGTTACATTTTATTTATTTAAATTTGTTAGAAAAAGAAAATTTGTTGTGAAAATAAAGCATTATATTAAAGAAAATTTGATTTTTGTTTGTATTTGCTGTAGAGCTGCCACTATTATATGTCACTATTATAAAAGTAACTAGTAAACAGGGAAAGTAACTATCGTGTTACATTAAAAAAAAGTTGAAACCCATTTTTTTCTGTAAATGTCGTCGACTACTCGCAGCAGCTCTAATTTTCAGTTATCTGGGAAAAAAATCTGTATCGGAAAAA
Organism: Distichodus sexfasciatus; assembly: GCA_032718565.1. Taxonomy (NCBI): domain Eukaryota; kingdom Metazoa; phylum Chordata; class Actinopteri; order Characiformes; family Distichodontidae; genus Distichodus; species Distichodus sexfasciatus. The sequence continues at coordinate 188,171 of JAVGVS010000469.1, read as the reverse complement.
TAGGTATCGGCCGATCACACTTACAAAAAAAATCGGTAATCGGAATAGGCCAAGAAAATTGCAACTGGTGCATCCCTAATTTTTATGCCATATCGCCCAGCCCTAGGTACAGCTGGTTCCAGATGGAGTCTCTGATTTAATACTCATAGAACACATTTAAAAAATATTTTTAATATTCAAAAGATTGACTTAAGAGGTAGGTCTTAAACCTTGACCTAAAAGCAGAGATTGTTTCTGAGCTCCTAAAGCTAACAGGAAGTTTATTCCACAATCATGGCTCTTTATGAGCAAATGCTCTTCCTCCCAAGGTAACATTAATTATTCTGGATATTAATAAAAGACCTGTGATTAATGCGTACGAGTCGGACTGTAGTTGTAAATGAGGTCACTCACATAATGCGGTGCAAGACGTTTTAGACCTTTATAAGTCAAGGGTACTATTTATAAACAACACGAAATTTAACTGGCAGCCAGTGGAGTGAAGATAGAATTGGGGTGATATGATCATATTTTTAGTTTTAGTGAGGACTCTGGCTGCTGCATTCTGAACTAGCTGGAGTTTATTTAATGACCTATTTGGACAATACAACATTACAGTAATCGAGCCTGGAGGTAATAAAAGCATGAACCAATTTCTCTGCATCTTGGAAGGACAGCACGTTTTTTAGTTTGGCAATATAACAGAGCTGGAAGAAGGCGGTGCAACTAATTTTAGAAGCATGTACAGCAAATGAAAGATCGGAGTCTAGAGTAACGCCAATGTTCTTAACAACAGTACTGGAGGAACTGGAGGAAGTTGTGCAACATGCATTTTTTGATGTCAAACATTCTTCCATTTTCTGAAGTTGCTGTCTATCTTCTGGTATAGCTGATATACAGTGCCTTGTAAAGGTATTTATACCCTTTGACTTTGTCCACATTTTGTCACGTTACAACCACAAACTTCAGTGAATTTTGTTGAGATTTTATGTGATCCAACACAAAGTAGCACATAATTACTTTGTAGCTGCATCAGAAGGGCCTCCTACATCGTGCTCGACCACTCACACCCTTCACACAGACTGTTCACGCTCCTTCCATCTGGCAGACGCTTTCGCAGCATCAAGTCTCGATCCTCCAGGATGCGTGATAGCTTCTTCCCACAAGCCATCATACTCTTGAACTCACCCCCAGCCATCACACTTCCACCCACACACACCTGGACTGCGAAAAAACTGATTCTGTTGCACCACTGCACTTTACTTTACACACCACCGTCACTTTGATGCACAATAACTACTGCAGTGTTATGACACTGCACTGCTGCCACTTATTTGCACAAACATTATACGCTGCTGTACAAATGTTTGCACATACACTGAACATTGTACACATAAATAGCTGAATACAGTATCTGTCATATTATAACCTTCTACCTCTTGCACATCCAATGTAAAATGTCAATTTTGCACCTGTTTAAATGTTTGCATATTTGCACATATACTGAACATTGTACTTGAAAATAGTCCGGATATAGTATCTGTCTATTATAACTCTACCTCTTGCACACTCAGTGTAAATGTCAATTTCAACCTGTTAAGAATACTGCATCCTGACTTGACAAAATTTTTACCTCTATGTCTATTTCTAGCTTCTAATTATATTTAAAACTCCCTGTTTAGTTTAAAATGTATATTGTTCAATGTATATTTTAGTATTTTTACTTATTTATTGTCTATCCCATGTGCCTAGTTGTGCCACTGCCTATTTATTCTCTGTTCTACTGTTCTCTGTTTGTTTGCACTGGAAATAACCTGGAGTCACGTCGTCTCGTCTCTCTATGTATCTGTACAGTATATAGCAGAGATGACAATAAAGTTGACTTTGACTTTGAATTGTGAAGTGGAAAAAAATTATACATGATGTAAAAAAATTTTAACACATTAAAATCTGAAAAGTGTGGCATGCATTTGTATTCAGCCCCCTTTACTCTGATACCCCTAAAGAAAATCCAGTGCAACCAATTGCATTCAGAAGTCACCTAATTAGAAGATAGAGTCTACCTATGTGTAATTTAATCTCAGTATGAATACAGCTGTTCTGTGAAGCACTCAGAGGTTTGATAGAGAACATTAGTGAACAAACAGCATCATGAAGACCAAGGAACACACAATACAGGTTAGGGATAAAGTTGTGGAGAAGTTTAAAGCAGGCTTAGGTTATAAAAAATATCTCGAGCTTTGAATATCGCATGGACCACTCTTCAATCCATCATGGCACAACTACAAACCTACCAAGATATGGCCATCCACCCATGCTGACAGGCCGGGCAAGGACAGCATTAATCAGAGAAGCAGGCAAGAGGCCCAACCACAATCTTAAATGTATTTCATTGAGATTTTATGTGATAGACCAACACAAAGTAGCACATAATTGTGAAGTGGAAGGAAAATTATACGTGGTGTAATTTTTTTAATTTTTTTTAACAAGTCTGAAAAGTGTGGCGTGCATTTGTATTCAGCCCCCCTGAGTCGATATTTGTTGAACCACCTTTTGTTGCAATTACAGCTGCAAGTCTTTTGGGGTATGTTTCTACCAGCTTTGCACATCTAGAGACTGCAATTTTTGTCCATTCTTCTTTGCAAAATAGCTACAGCTCAGTCAGATTGGATGGAGAGCGTCTGTGAAAAGCAATTTTCAAGTCTTGCCACAGATTCTCAATAGGATTTAGGTCTGACCTTTGACTGGGCCATTCTAACACATAAATATACTTTGAGATATATAATATACTTTGATCTAAACCAATCCATTGTAGCTCTCCATCTACCACTCTTCCATAAAGGCCAGATTTGTGGAGTGCACAACTAATAGTTGTCCTGTGGACAGATTCTCCCACCTGACCTGTGGAGCTGCAGAGACCCACAGGTCAGGTGGGAGAATCTGTCCACAGGACAACTATTAGTTGTGCACTCCACAAATCTGGCCTTTATGGAAGAGTGGTAAGGAAAAAGCCATCACTGAAAGAATGCCATAAGAAGTCCCGTTTGCAGTTTGCCACAAGTCACATAGGGGACACAGCAAACATGTGGAAGAAGGTGCTCTGGTGAAATGAGACCAAAATTGAACTTTTTGGCCTACAAGCAAAAGGCTATGTGTGGCGGAAACGTAACACTGCACATCAACCTGAACACACCAGGGACAGGGAAGCTGGTCGAAGTTGATGGGAAGATGGACGGAGCTAAATACAAGGCAATCACAGAAGAAAACCTGTTTGAGGCTGCAATAGACTTGAGACTGGGGTGGAGATTCACCTTCCTGCAGGACAACGACCCTAAACATACAGCCAGAGCTACGATGGATTGGTTTAGATCAAAGTATATTTATGTGTTAGAATGGCCCAGTCAAAGGTCAGACCTAAATCCTATTGAGAATCTGTGGCAAGACTTGAAAATTGCTTTTCACAGACGCTCTCCATCCAATCTGACTGAGCTGTAGCTATTTTGCAAAGAAGAATGGACAAAAATTGCAGTCTCTAGATGTGCAAAGCTGGTAGAAACATACCCCAAAAGACTTGCAGCTGTAATTGCAACAAAAGGTGGTTCAACAAATATCGACTCAGGGGGGCTGAATACAAATGCACGCTACAATTTTCAGACTTGTTAAAAAAAAATTAAAAAATTACACCACGTATAATTTTCCTTCCACTTCACAATTATGTGCTACTTTGTGTTGGTCTATCACATAAAATCTCAATGAAATACATTTAAGATTATGGTTGTAACGTGACAAAACATGGAAAAAAATCAAGGGGTATGAATACTGTACTGTACTGCACTGTATATAATTGTATATTGTCCGCAAAACAATGAAAACTAACTCCATGCTTACGAATATGTGAGCCTAAAGGTAGCATATATAGTGTAAACAGCAAGGGACCCAAAACTGATCCTTGTGGTACTCCTTATTTCACCTTGACATGTTCTGAGGAATTACTATTTATATTCACATACTGATAGCGGTCTGAAAGTTAGGATTTGAACCAAGAGAGAGACATTCCCCTTATACCAATGGCATGCTGAAGCCTATCTAAGAGAACGGTATGATCAATAGTATCAAAAGCAGCACTAAGACCAAGCAGCACACAGCCCTGATCAGCAGATAGGAGAAGATCACTCACTACCTTCAGCAGAGCAGTCTCTAAGCCATGTTTGGCTGTAAACCCAGACTGAAATCTTACATAAATCTGATTTTCCTGCAAAAATTAGGTTAGTTGACTGGTCCCAACTTTCTCTATTATTTTGGAGATAAATGGGAGTCTATAGTTTAACATTTCCAAGGGATCTAAGTTAGGCTTCTTCAACAAGGGTTTTATTACTGCTAATTTAAGAGATCTGGATAGATGACCAATGCTAATAGAGGAGTTAACTATTGCTAGTAGAGGTTTAATCACTTTTAAGGTTTACTTTCTTTGAGTAACCTTGTTGGAACTGGGTCTAACATACAAGTAGGGATGTCACGGTTATAGATTTTGATGGCAGGATTACCGTCTGGGAAATAATCACGATTATTTCACAATGTAGACAATGACATTCTTTAGAGGTTTTTACCTTTTATTTACTGCCGTCTTTTTTTAAAAAAGACACAAAAACCATAAACAAACAATACTGTTCATAAATGGAACATAAACAAATGGATAGTGCCTTTTGGAACATAAATAATAATGTAAACAGTGATGCATCATAGTAAAAGAAAGGCTAACTACATTTCCCACAACCCGCTGCGCGCCCTTTGGCGCCGTGTCACAATAAAGCGTTGAGTGCGCATTACGGAATAAACTATGGAAAATCCATGGGAAAGTCTCAATAAACGGCTGTATTGTAGAATGCTGGTTGTGGTTATTTATCAGCTACATATGCGTTTTGTCTGTAATAAAGGGGACGCTTAAACTGAGCGCTTTAGCGAGTAATGGCGTTATCGCGGGTGCTCGTGCGCTCACAAACACAGGGCGCGTGTTTACATTGCAAAAATTTAATTTATGGGGTTTTAAGTGTTTACTTCTGTTTTGTGCACGGAATGTCTCACGAATACTTTCACATACTGAGGGATCAGATCTTGTCTTGATCATGCCTCTAAAAACATAGTGCATCATTAATAAGCATCCGTGTGAAACACAAGCGGCGCATGCACTAGTGAGTGAAATGAGTTAAACGAAGCTTCAATTCTGGAAAAATTGCCTCGACCATTTTTTGTAATAGAATTATTCGAATAATCGTTTCAGCTCTATGTGTGTGTGTTTGTGTGTCGGTGTCCGCGCCGTGCTGGACTTCTCTGTCTTCCTCCTCCTCCTCCTCCTCCTCCTGCTGCTGCTGACTATCCGGGCGCATTCTCGAGTTACGATGCATCTAAGAATTGAGCTGTATTCTCTGTATGGCAGACGTCAGTTGCTTCTTTGGTGGAAATAAAGCGTTTTCAGTTTTTTCCTCTGCCATTGTTTAACATGGTCAAGTGAGCTGTCATTCACTGATTGTACAGTCTGTGTTTCTAGCACAAGTGCAACCCTGGTGGTGAAACGTTTTCATTCCGGGCGAGTCCCGCCAATCTGTTGATAGCACTGTTATAATCTATGTTTTTGGGGGGTTTTTTGGAGAAAATTTTATTTTGCTTTTTTTCAAACATAATATCAACAAACAAAAGACCAAACACAAAATGGAAATAATAAAAAATAAAAACATTGAGAGAGATACTATATAAATATCACAAGTGTAACATATTTAACAGATAAAATAAGTCAGATTAACAATCAGCACTTATCAAATCAAATCCTGTGGTACTGTTTTTATATAATTCAAAAAGGGGACCAAGATTTTATAAAATAATTCACTCCTGCCCCTCATAGAATATGTAATCTTTTCTAACGGTACACAACTACACACCTCCGACAACCACAATCCAATTGGCACCTCACTGTCTGCTTTCCATTTCAGAGCAATACATTTCTTAGCTATTATTAACAACAATTCAGTCAGTTTAATCGTGTGACTATGTCGGAGGTTAGAATTGGTAAAATTACCTAGTAAACACACCTCTGGGTCCACTGGAAAATTACTTCCATGAATTTGTGATATAATGTTACATACTTGTACCCAAAACACCATCACTTTCGGACAGAACCAGGGAGAATGTAAAAATGTTCCTTCCTTTGTACTACATCTGAAGCAAAGTGGTGAGATACTGTTATTAAATTTATGCAATCTGGATGGAGTATAATAAAGTTGGTGTAAAAAATTAAATTGAATTAATCTATATCTAGAATTCAAAGTTGAAGTGACCCGATCTTTACATAATTGACCCCATAGGTGCCCATCTATTCTTATCTCCAAATCCTGCTCCCATCTACTTTTGGGTTTGTCTGCATCATCTAAAGGTTGACTTGAGATCAGAGCTTCATAGCTTCACTGTTTTATACAGTGGTTTATCAGAATAACAGATTTGCTCAATTCCTGTCAAATCAGGTATCTTGGGAAAACCTTTTAATTTGACCCTTAAACAATCTCGTAATTGCAGATAACTAAAAAATTCTTTATTACTCAAATTACATTGTCCCTTTAACTGTTCAAATGACATTAAAATGCCATCATCAAAGCAATGCTCCAAATGTGTAATTCCCTTCTCGAACCAAATCCTAAAATTTTTGTTTTGATGACACATTGGGAGCATTCTGTTTCCCCATAAAGGTGTTTTAGGAGAAAGAAAATTAGCCTTTCCCAGTAGTGACCGCAGTTTATTCCAAGTTTGAACTGAATGAATAATCATGGGATTACTGGTTTTTCTTTTGATCAGTACATCATCCCATGTATACACTATATTGACAGGACAATCTACTTTTATCTCAAACTTCTCCATATTAAGCCAAGAGGGAAAAGGGGTCACGGCAAACATCTGGGCCAAATACCTGGATTGGGCTGCCCAATAATACATTTTAAAATTGGGAAGCCTAAGTCCTCCTTGGTTGTAATCTAAAGCCAATTTATCAAGGCTGACCCTCAGAGTTTTACAATGCCAAATAAATGATCTAATCAATCCATTAAGAGTAGTGAAAAAGGATTTAGGGATGAAAATTGGTAGAGATTGAAACATGTATAAAAATTTGGGCAAAACGTTCATTTTAACTGCATTTATTCTACCAAGTAATGTGAGGGGTAGATCCATCCAATTAGTTAAATCTCTACCCACTTTTTCTAAGAGACTGGCCAGATTAAGTTTATAAAGATTCTTTAAATTACCATCTACTTGTATACCTAAGTATTTAATACCACTGGGTAAGCACTTAAAAGAGAAACCATCCATTGCAGTACAATCAAACCCTGACAATGGTAAAATTTCACTTTTATCAATATTAACTTTATACCCAGAGAAAGTGCTATACAATTGTAACATATTCTGTAAACTAAACAAAGACTCTTTGGGATTAGTAAGAAATAAAAGAATATCATCAGCAAATAATGTTATTTTATGAGTCTCAGGGCCAATTTCAAAGCCCTTTATTTTAGGATTGGATCTGATAGCCTCAGCTAGAGGTTCAATAGCCAGGGCAAAGAGAGCTGGGCTTAGGGGGCATCCTTGTCTACATCCTCTATACAATGGGAATGAAGCAGAAATTATTCCATTTGTAACAATTTTTGCCTTAGGTGATTTATAAAGTGATTGAATTAGGTCAATATATGCTGGTCCGAATCCAAATCTTTTTAATACCTCGAAAAGGTATGGCCATTCGACCCAATCGAATGCCTTTTCAGCATCAAGAGAAACAGCCACTCCGGGTATATGTTTTTCTTTAGCTATATGGATAATGTTAAAAAACCTCCTCAGATTGAAGTCTCCCAATTACAAAACCAGTCTGATCTGTATTAATCAGCAATGGAATACGAGTTTTTAATCTCTTGGACATCATTTTGGTAGCACCAACAGAAACACGGTGTTGAGGAGCCTTTACGATTAATTAACCGTGCCGTTTTAAATCATGGTTAATCGCGAAACCGGTTAATCGTGACATCCCTACATACAAGTAGATGAATTTGAGGATAGGATTAGTTCTGACTGGTTAACCCGGGTAAATGACTCAAAGTGGCTGCAGCATTAGTGCATGCCATGTCAAGGCCAGGCACTGTAGTTATTTGAGTATTCAGAATATCCTGTCTAACTGAACATTTCTTTGGTCAAAAAATTTCATAAAGTTGTTACTGAAAAAAAAAATGTTGGCACAGTCTGAGCAGTAGTCTGGTTATTAGTTAGCTTGGACACCATATTAAATAGAAATCTAGGATTGCTTTTGTTATTTTCAATTAGCAATGAGAAGTATTCTGATTTAGCAGCTCTAAGAGCTTTTTTATAGCTTCCCATATCATCTTTCCATGCTAATTCGAACACCACTAGTTTAGTTAGACGCCGCTTGCTACCATGCTACCTGCCATAGATTTTTGAGGAAACATGAGAAACCTCACATCATCAGAGAAGGATGGAAGACAGTTCCGTTGTTTGTCTGTTTCAGTTCTGTCCTGGTGCTTCGATGTTATAAGTATAAAGTTATAACTAGCAAACAAAGTTGAACCCCTAGAACAAACTACAACTCTTCACCCGCCATTGTTGTTATTATTGATGTCATGGTTACTGCTGTCACTTGTGGTATGTAAGGAATTTCAGTTATTTAAGGCAGATGCGCAATAGAACTAAACGTCATCATTTTAGGAAACAGGTCATCGTTTTACCTGTTTATACCAATCCACAGAAACCAGAGTTTTGAAAAAAAAATCACTTTGGAGGGCATTTTTTAAAAAAAACCTTTTTTGGCTAAAACTCTGTTTATGTGTAAATGAAAGTAGAATGTAAAGTTTTAACTGAAACACCAAATGTGCATCTAGACCAATAACAGCGAAAGTAAAAGTGAGTGATTATTTGTCATTGTGAACACAGCACAGCACAGCACACAGTGCACCACAACAAAATGTGACCTCTGCATTTAACCCATCCATGACGGAGCAGTGGACAGCTAACAAACACCCGGGGAGCAGTGCTTGGGGACAGTACCTTGCTCAGTGGTAACTTTACTAGCCCTGGATTTGAACCTGCAACTTTCTGATAACGGGACGAACACCCTACCTTTACGCCACCAACTGGCAAAGCAGCGAAGCAGAGTTTGTGACCATTACCCTTAGATGACAGCGGAAGACGGGTGTAGCGAAGCGAGGGGAATTCAGAGATTTTGACTCAACTCTCAACTCAGCTTTGGTGCAGTTGGTGGCATAACGGTAGGGCGTTCGCCCCGTGATCAGAAGGTTGCAAGTCGATTTATCGTGAAGTCAGCATTTTTGTAAGTTCCCATTCGGCCATTGTTCATAATAATTTGAGATGTTAATTTTCATTGTTTACATGTGTCATTACTTTAAGATAACAGCACTCGTTCCTCTCACTGGAAGCCCTTTTTGTGTGACTTATGTACTGCTGTGTAAGCAAGCAAAAATTATAGTGCAAAAATCAGTAATGTTTTATTGTTAAAACTGAATTAAGGTTACTGTAAAGTTAACTAATGTTACAAAGAATCATTCTTTAAGACATTACTTCTCATTGGTGTAAAATAATAATAATAACAATAAAGAATGAACTGTATGGCACTTATCCTGAACGTTCCTAAATAATGACCACAGGACGTTCTCTGAATGTCCTCTGGAATGTCCTCATAACGATCCGACAGAACGTAATGGGAACCCTACAAAATTACGAATAAAGGACGTTCGAAGAGAACGTTTAGGTGACGTCCCGGAGACTCGTTTTTATTGTTTGTTGGTTGCAACACTAAAGGTAAGACAGACTGTAACCCAAAACCTTCAGGTTCATAAAGCAATATCCTACCACTAGACTACCAGTATCCCTACTTGATGAATGAGAGGGAGCGAGAGAGAGAGACGGGCCCATGTAAGGTATTCAAGTAGGTCTCACTGTCTCGCTTCTTCGACCTGTAATTGGCAACTCGGATCGAAACTGATTTCACCGTGGCAAATAAATAAATAAATAAATAATAATAATAATAATAATAATACAGAAAAAGAATAAAGTCGGTAACTAAAATTTCCACGTGCGCTTACCTTTCTGCGCCCGGCTGCCTGTGGCGGAGAGGAGGACGAGGAGAAGGCAGAGGATGAAGTTCACAGCACCTCGGCTTCCTCTCCACAGCATTACCGCGTCCATCCGCGCCTGCAGTCCGAGTGCATAATGCGAACCGGAGCCACGGCGCGGGCCTACACCGTCCTCGGCATCGCGTCAACCGGCCGCAATCCCCGCTACCGTTGCTGCTGGAATTCGCGGTCGGAACGTTTAATAACGTCTCCGGGTTAACACACTGCAGCTGTGTGTTTCGTGCGTGTTTGTTGTGTGTGTGTAGCTGCTCAGCTCCGACACATCCACAACCACTTCCTGCACTTCCGCTGCTCCTAAAGCACAGCGGCCTCTAGCTGAGATTCATTTGGTTAAACAAGCCCTGGCTTTTATTTCACAATACTATATTACTGAAGCAACAGCTGAAAGGTTTGCTCATGCTCTAAATGAATTGCCAGTTTCCCCACAAACATTAACTGTCGATGAACAGGTGGTTTATTTTAACAATAGTATAAGAACTGCTCTAGATGTAGTGGCTCCGGAAGTAATTTAAATGTTTTCCCTTCAGCCAAATTTTTTCCCTTCATATAACTGCATACATTTCCATATGTGAGAAATTTGCTAATTTTTTAAATACAAAAATTACTAATATTCAATCAAGTATAACACAGACAGTAGGCCCAACACTGGATCCTACACCTTTAAGCCCCCAACATAAAATTAATTATTTCAATAAAATCAGTGAAATTGAGCTGCGTAAAATATTAAAGTGCTTAGGTAATGCCACATGTGTCCTCGATCCAATTCCTAGCTCATTTTTTTAAAAAGTTTTTAACAGTATCTCTTTTACTGTTCTTAATATAATAAATCACTCATTAGCAACAGGCACTTTCCCCGAAACACTTAAAACAGCAGTTGTTAAGCCCCAACTTAAGAAGCACCATTTAGATAGTTCTATTTTCAGTAACTATAGACCTATTTCCAATTTGCCTTTTATGAGTAAATTTTTAGAAAAAGCAGTTCTTAAGTAGATCAATGACTTCCTTCTGGGAAACAATATCTATGAAAAGTTCCAGTCGGGTTTTAGACAAGGGCACAGCACTGAAACTGCTCTAGTGAAGGTTGTAAATGAGCTAAGAATCTCTATGGATATGAATAATGTTTCTGTACTTGTTCTCCTGGATTTGAGTGCTGCATTTGACACAGTTGATCATGATATACTTTTAGATCATCTTAAGGAATGGATTGGATTACCTGGAGCTGTCTTAAATTAGTTTAGGACATATTTAAATGGAAGGCAGTATTTTATTAATTTAGGGGGCCATGTATCAAAAGTATATGATATACATTATGGTGTACCAGAAGGTTCTGTGCTTGGCCCTCTCTTGTTTTCATTGTATATGTTGCCATTGGGTAAAATTATTGCTGAGCATGGAGTCAGTTTCCATAGCTATGCTCATGATACCCAGTTATACATATCTGTAGCACCAGAGGATCCTAGTGCAGTAAATAAACTGGTGATTTGTTTAGCGAGTATTGTAAGCTGCATGAACAGAAATTTTCTAAAGTTAAATGAAGACAAGAGTGAAATTCTCATTATTGGTAAAGAACTGCAGAGGAAAATGGCCCTTAATGGCCTGGGCAATCTGGCACTACAGACAAAAACCGAGGTAAAAAATCTAGGCGTTATTTTTGATTCTGAGCTTACATTCAAAGCACACATTAATGTTGTGAAGACTGCTTTCTTCCACCTCAGGAATATAGCTCATGTAAGACCATTTCTTAACCTGGAAGATGCTAAGAAGCTGACTCATGCTTTTATCCTCTCACGTCTAGACTACTGCAATGCACTACTTACAGGGCTGCCTAAAAAAAACAAGAGTGCTTACCCGCAGCAGAAGAACTCAGCACATCACACCCATTTTAGCAGAATTGCACTGGTTAACAGGTGCTTTTAGAATTGATTATAAAATACTTTTAATAGTTTTTAAAGCCTTAAATGGACATGACATGCACCCTCATATACTGTATTTCAGATTTTTTGACAGAATATGTTCCAAATAGATCGTTAGGATCATCAGGCTCCTACTTGTTAAACATTCGCAAAGCAAAATACAAGAAATATGCAGAAGCAGCCTTTTGTTTTTATGCATCTAGTATCTGGAACAAGCTGCCTTTAAATATTCATCAGGGCTCCTCCTTAAATATTTTTTAAGAAACAGCTAAAACACACTTTTACCTGGCTTTTACCGACTAGTCACTGTTTTATGTTTATGTATTTTACTTCTTTTATGTATGTGTCTAATTGTGTTTTTCTTATGTGTTTTGCCTGGATTGCTGCATGTCTGGGTGTGCCCGTGTTGACTAACATGCGTGCACCTTATGGTTCATTTGATTTGTCATTACTAGACCCTTTTTTAAAAATTATTAAGGGGCCATGCAGTGGAACACTGCAAATAAATAAATGCAAATAAATGGGCTCGGCTTGGCGTAGAACTGCAAACCCATACACCGAGTGTCATAGAAATTCGGCTCTGGGTGGGCAACAGCTTTGAAATTTGGCAGGTAGGTCCTTGACTCTACCCAATACTGAGGAATTACAAAATTGCACCACTTTGCCCATATTTCAACATTTCAAACATCACGTACTTCTCAGGCAAAAAAAAAAAAATTGCACCACTCTACCACTTGGTGGCGCTAATAAGCTATTATGCGTTTTCCGTAAAATCTTTTGAATCGTAGCTCCGATTCTTAAAAGTCATATATTATCTTATTTCTTAGGTCAAGACGAATCTTAATAAACCCTCGTATCTATTTTTCCCATATTGGATTTTTGTTTAATCGGCATAACTAGTCAACTAGATCCTGGATTTTTATCCAATCTGCATGTAACTGGTATTATTTGAATCCCAAGACATTCTTCGTTAATTATTAGTATATTTTTAATTTAGGTTTTCATTTGGCTGGTTTTTTTTTAAATAAATGTGCTCGGCTTCGTATAGTAATGCAATGCCACACACTGAATATCATAGAAATCTAGCTCTGAGTGAGCTAGCGCTAATTTTCATAATATGAAATCGTATTATTTAAATCTCAGCATATTCTTCTTTAATAGTTATTGAGCACATTTTTCATTTACCTATTCAAATCAGTACTTTGAAACAAATTCAGCAAGACATATGTTTGAACAAGGAAACTTTACTATAATTTACAGGTTTTAGACACTCTCTTATAGTAATTATTAAGCACATTTTCAGGTATTCCTTTATATGGCTGCAAAGCTTCACTTCAAAGTCGATATCCCACTTGTTGGCACCATAATAAACTATTTTAAAGTTAGTCGAATAAGTTTTGAACCATAAATACATAGAAAAAAAGATAAAGGATATCAAATCTCAACATATATGTACTTCAATTTGTAAAAAACTGATAAAGCTGCAAACTGCATGGCCCCCGTAATCACTGCTTGCAGTTATATTATTAAATTATTATTAATACATGTGGTGTGGGGAAGCCTCCAAATGTCAGAGTTGGGTCTGAAAAATAATAAGTATTTAATATAACTAAATTAATGCATTACTAAGTTACAATATAGCTGCAAAAAGTCCAAGCAAAAGTCTCAAAAAGCAGCACAAAAGCAGCTGATGCAGCTATTTGGCATCGGCAGAGAAGATTTGTCAAGTTTTTCATGGGCGCAACCCACATACTCAACTCTGCTGCTCATTCCACAGATGTATGGGGGACCATTTGAAATGGAAATAAACATGTTTCCAATGGTATACGATTTATTGCCAAGAAGCTTTGTTACAGCATAGAAATAATTGACAAATCACAAAGAGTGGTTCAGGATATATTTCACAGCATATTGTACTTGTGTAATTATATATGTGACAAATAAAGAATCTTCAATCTACAGTACCCAGGGCAATGGAGAAATGAGAGGAGATATTTAACTTCATACATACTAGAGGTCAACTGATATGTGTAGAACAATAAAGTGAAATGATATAAGGTAAAATTACATAACTACATTAATCATATCAAGACATGAAATGGGAACGAATGCGGAAGTGCCCGATGACGCTTTTCATAATGTGTTTGCTGGACAGTCCACCAAACTCGTTTTTTGCACTGGCAGCGCCTTTTTTTTTTTTATACAAATCCTATGAGCTTCAGCTTTCAGATCACTAAGCGCCTTGACCGATTTTTTTGAGCCAACCCTGGGCAGGCGCCAACACACTGCAGGGGACACACAATCACACTCACCTTACGGGGCCAATTTTGAGTAGCCAATTAACCTGTAGTGCATGCCTTTAGACTGTGGACGCAACCAGAGCACCTGAAGAAAATCCACGCAAACACGGGTAGAGCATGCAAACTCCACACAGAAAGGCAACAGGATGGATAAAGTAAATAATGCCACCCCTAAAAAAATGTGTTTGTATTGTAACAAACAGCCACTTAAGTTACCATTTAGTGCAACACCGACATTAGCCCTACACAGCAGTTATATTCTGTGGCTTCCTCCTGTACACTGTTAAAAATGTACTGTAGAAATTACAGTAAATTACTGTCAAAAAAGTTGCCAATAATATACTGTAAAATTGTTGTTAACTGCTGTAAAACAGATCTACAATATGTTACTGTATTCTAAATTACATTTTTGTTGTATATAAATTACAGCATTTGTGCTGTTTCTTACAGCAATATTGTAATCCTATCTACAGTATTGTCTTGTAATGTTAAATTACAATAATTATCTGGCAACTGGTAAAATTACAGGAATTACTTGGCAATTAGAGTTGCCAATAATCTGTTGTACATAGTTTTAAACACATGCTGCTGTAAAATATTTGTACAGGAAAATGCTGCACATTGTGTTAATTACAGTATTGCCTGCCAAATACTGTACACCATTAAAGGATATCCTATAAATACTGCATTATAAACTATTCACAAATAATTCAAATTCAAAGAAATGCTGAAAAGTAATAAACATTTATTTAAACCCACATTACTTTAGTATTAATTGTAAGACAATGCAAAGCACAAAACCTTGTTTGTTTACAAACAAGTTAACATGAACTTCAAATACTGATAGAATGGCAACAGCTCAAGCTACAATACTGGGGGGATACAGAAATCCCAGTGGCACAGAAATCACTCTAATGGTTCTCTTACACAATGCAAGATCAGAGGGGCAATACTGCACAACAGAAATATGTAAACCTTCTGTGTTATCCTTTTTGGTTTCCAGCCCCTATTTAAACATTGATATATTACATCAAATCTAGCATACACAACTGTTAACAAATGATTTAACATGTTTAGAACATCAGATGCACAATAACGTCAGGAGTAATGTCCATAGGTATTACCACTGTTTAGAGATAAACTTATGAAGTTATAGACCATAATACAGACGCGAGAGTTGACGGTATTGCTCCTTTTCTCAGAGACGTTTTCTTTTTTCCCTACAACCTTTGTTGGTGGCATCTTTGAGCCAGTTGTTGGGTTGATTCTGATGAAACATCTAAAAATTAAAAACAGAAACGTAAAGAATAATTTAAAATTTTCACTATGTGGCCATTCTGTTTCAAGCGCTGAACATGACTATGCGCACGCCATGTAAAATGATTGTTTTCTAATTGGCTTCTTTACCAGCTTTCCAGACTTGATGGGTTAGGTCATATTTATGCAAAAATAGGGAATTCTAAAGGGCAAGGCACCACTGTATGTGCTCTTAGAATAAATGAAACTCAATTGACTATAATTTCTTTCAAGGTGTAGGTGCGTGTTTCAGAAGGTTTCTAACCCCACTCTTAATAATATAAAAAGATTGTACGATCTTCAAAGCATACCAATCAATACAATCAATACATAAAAAAACGTAAAATTATATTAAGTGGACTTTCCGTTGAATGAATTCAAGTGTGCAGGATGCTTCTTGCTGGTACACTAGGTTAAAATTGTAATAGACTGAAAACAGTGCTGCAATTCCAGCCACAATGTTGGGATGTGAAGGCACAATCACTTGACCCTCGAAGCTCAACATCCACTGAGTTGCTGTCAGCACATCACCTAAACTCCCCCCCCAAAAAAATTGCATATGAAAACTACATTTACATTTGTATTTATTTTTAGAGAGTGGACTATTTTTAGAGAGTGGACTACTGTACATATCAATTGCTTGCTGATACAGTCAACAACATTCACCATACCTAAGACAATCAGTCTTGGAGTGTCTGGAAGCGACAGTTCTCTTTCTGCATCAGCTGCTGTTGCCAACACCTGGGAAAATAAAAAATCTGAGATTGTCATTCACGTTGGTACAGTCTTTAACAAAAGTGATTTTCATGTGTCCACAATATCCTTGATTTATTATTTAGTCACAAAAAAAAATAATAGTCGTGTTAGGGAAATCCGCTGCATCTCATCTGCATCTGTTCCTGTTGGCTTTTGCCGAAAGAACTGAACAATAAGCTTTCCCTTTTCTTGCATTGCCTGTGCCATTTTATCCAGAACGTTGACCTCTGTAAGTAACCAGAAGTGGTTGTATAGTTCTTTGGCTGTAAAAAGATATGGCCAATCATTCTTCAGCTCAGCAATGGATGGAGCTGGACAGGTGTTGATGGTTTTCCGCTGAAGATAATACATTGCTTTCACTGACTCAACCACATGTGCTCTTTCTGCCCCATACGGTCCTTCTGTGCTGTACAAATCTTTCATTTCTTGCTACTTTTTTTAAGGCTTTCTTCAGATTCCTCTGGTGGACAACTAGGCTGCCATCTTACACAGCCATACTGGTCAGCCGGAATATTATAGTGTCACTGGAGCTGGTGCTTGCAGTGCTAATAGAAGAACTGCTGGTTGAAAAGCCTTGGGCAGTATTGTCAAAAAGTGCATTAGCAGGTTCTACCGGAGTCAGTGTCACACAAGTTTGGTCTGACAAGAAAAAAAAGCTATATCACAATACAATATCCAATATCAATGGGAAAAACTGACAAATATTTACACCAAAGTGCTTACTTGAAAAATTCCAATGTTAATTATTTATAATTACAACTACCTTAAGCACGCCATGCACTGAGAAGTGATCGACACTGTATAGGAGTGAGTTGGTCTGAGAGATCTTCCTCTTTAATGAACTGCAAGTCATATTTCGACTTTACTCCAACATTCGTCAGCTTGTTCAGGAGGGAGGTCAGTTTATCTGTTGGTAGGCTAGATAATACTGCCAACACAGCATCTCTTATGTCATCCTCCAAAACAGACATATTAATGTAAATCTGGAAAAGAGTGATGGGAAATTATCACAGATGTGCCAAACAGTTTTTATAATAAAGACAGGTAAAATTTCAAACCAACCAAAACAAAACAGCAGCAGCATCAGGGGTCTAAGATGGTCACCTCAGGAATGGGGCCAGTCACATATGTGGCTACATGAGGAGCACAACTCACTCCAGAAAATTAGGAATTGTGCTACAGCATATATACTCACAAGTAACAATGCGGCCTACCTCACTTCTCGATGAATGGTATGTAGAACCAGTGCACTGCGTCACTGAGATTCCAGATAGGTTTGCTACACATAAAACATGGGGACGGAATATAAGTGCCGACAATAGCTTCACAAAACATCCACCACACACATCTACAAGCTTCATACCTAGGACAGGCTTGCAAAGGTAGTTGTTCTGTCTCCCTGTGAAGGCCACAACGATGGCTATGAAGCCCAAGCGCCAGCACCAACTGACAGTAAACCAAAAGAATAAAATTAGTCCAGATCCCCCTAAAACTGGATTAAAAGTAGGACATTAGACTGGCATACCTTATAACCAGGGCACAGTCCTTAAGTACTCAGCAACAACCTTAGTGCCACACACCAATAAACCACCAGCAAACTCTGGCGGAAACCACCAGCAAACACTACCCATAAGAAAAGAGGGTAACAACGGCACCATTTAGGTGGCCCACTCGTGCCTGTATATAATACCACTGAGGGACTGCCCACAAATTAAAATCAACACAGACTGTGAGGCAAGGAGGATGGTCCAATCTGCTACATATAGCTTAAGTAATTAGTTTTAAAAGGTAAGTGATAGGAACTAAAAAATGAGTGACCAAACAAAAGCAGTGTACTACTTGAATTGACCAAAGGAGTATTTTAACAAGGTAGCATTCAAAGGCCTGAACAGTATGCAAACAGATTTCATACAAGTATAAACACGGATAAGACTAAGGAAAAAATGGGTGAATGCAGAAAACTGCTACAATTTAACAAAGTATGTTAAAAAGGGATTCAAGAACAGAATTATTCAGATTTCTTGAAAGTACAAACAAATAACTAGTTTTATGCACACCTACATCCATGCACATCTTTCTAATTATCTCTAAGCTTTCAGTCAGACAACCTTCATCAGGGCATTGCACAAAATGTGTGCAGTGTTTATATTACATATGTTGGAAGTCCTTCCTCAAATGATGGGGGCTTTGTTTGGGGTACTCAGACCTCAGGCTTATTTGCCCAAGCCTTTATCAGTGGCCCATTTTCATAATTTGTAAGGAGACAAGCCACCGTGTAGAGTTGGTTGATGCTTCCAAAAAGCCGTAGGGGAATTTCAGAATCAAAGAATTTGTGCTCTTTGACCCGGCGAATGAGGCGCTCCACATGCACCCTGAGCCTGTGTCTCCCTAACTTCACATGCAGACATTTGAGACCTGCCAGAGAGGAATGCTGGCCTTTAAATCTTGCTGGGTACAGTGTCATCTATAAGAAAACCCCTGTCTACCATGACAGCCTTCCCAGGTTTTAGGAGACTGAGGAGTCCAGATTCACGTGTGATCTGCTTGTTGCTGATAGACCCGGCATACAGTGCAGAGATGAATGTCACTGCCCCATGTGGCGCAATTCCAATGAGCCCTTTCAGAGTGCAGTGGGACTTGTAAGAAGAAAACACCTCACTCTGGAGAAGAGGGGAAGACGGGCATTGACACCTCAGCTCAGTGCAGTCAAGGATGACTGTAGTGTCAGGGTAGTCCTTGAAGTCCTCTCAATGCTTGTCGAACACTGACCATGGATGGCAGAAAGGGCTCAATCAAGGCCCAGAAACGCATAAGCAGATCATATGATGCAAACCTAAAGAAATAGAAGTCAGATACTCTAATAATAACTTTTCATAATTAACTATACAACAGAATAAACAGAGTTCACTTTAATTAAATGTATTTGCGTATAATGTCACTTATTTAATATCAACTGTTAAAGCCACAATAGGGTGTTTTGGTATAAAACTAGTGGACTAGCTACCTAAAAGGATGTCATACTCTTACCAGGACTTGCACCTGGAGCTTCCACCCAATGGGTGGAGGTGTTACTTTTACACCACAAGAGTTTTTCTGAGAGAATACAAATACTACAATCAAACCGCCTCCCTATATGCTTCTTCCTTTCTTTTCCTTTTTTTCTTTCTTTCTTTTTTGCATTGTTTTCTTTCATGTTTGCACTGTGTTTCTTCTTTTTCTTTCTTTTTAATGTGGTATATGGTATATGTCCCCTCTTCTGTGTGGATGTTGAATTGGGGCTGATTGTTAAGGTTTTGATTGTTGCTTCATTTAGTATTGTTCCCAAATGAACCCCTGTGGACTGATGAGACAAAAGTTCCCATTATATCTGGTTTAAAAATGATACAGTATTTCATAAAAAGAACATCATGCCAGCAGTCAAGCATGCTGGTGGTAGTATGAAGGTCTGTAGTATGAAGCATTGCAAACCAAGCTTCTGCTCCATTCATACAGAGACTGAATTGGCCACAGCAGTGAGCCCTGAACTCCATTCTCCTGAAACATCCCCACAGAGCTGCATGGGGAACCCAGTCATAAGCTTTCTCCAGGTCCACAAAACCCCCTCCAGTACCCAGTATAAAGCTGGTCCAGCATTCCACAGCCAGAACAAAAACTGCATTGTTTCTCCTGAATCTGAGATTTGAGTATTGATCTCACCCTCCTCTCCAGCACCCTTGAATAGACTTTGCCAGGAAAGCTGAAAAGTGTGATCCCCCTATGGTTAGAACACACTCTCCAGTCCCCCTTTTTAAATAACAGGACCACCACCCCGGTCTGCCAGTCCAGCGGCACTGTCCCTGAGCTCAATGCAATGTTGAGAAGGCATATCAGCCATGACAACCCCACAACATCCAGATCCTTCAGATACTCCAGGTGAATCTCATCCACCCCAGGAGCCTGGCCACCCAGGAGCTCTTTAACTACCCTGGCAACCTCAGGGTAGTTAAAGCCTCAATGGGCAAGATCACCCCAGCCCCCTCTGGCTCCGTCCCCTTCGATGTCTCGAAGGCAGTGCGCATGTTCAGATGTTTCTCAGGCAGGGTTGAGGAGGTCCTCAAGGTATTCCTTTCACCTCCAGATGATGTCCCCAGTTGAGGTCAACAGTGCCCCTCCCCCACTGCAAACAATAGGAACAAGAAGATGCCTTCCTCTTCTGATATGCCTGGTGGTTTGCCAGAACCTTTTTGAGGCAGACCAAAAGTCACTTTCCATGGCCTCATCAAATTCCCACACCTGTGTTTTTGCTCCCATGACCGGCTTTGCCTGGCCTGCTGGTACCTGTTGGCTGCCTCCGGAGACCTCTGGCTAACAATGCCTGGTAAGCCTCTTCTTCAGCTTGACATTACCACCTCGACTGGCACCAACCACCCTGGAGCAACAGCCATATAGCCGCTTCCACAATGGAGGTGTGGAACAGGGTACATTTAGACTCAATGTCCCCAACCTCCCCTGGTATGCAGCTGGTGTTCTGCTGGAGGTGAAAACTGGGCAAACAGGAGTTTCTGCCAGGCATTCCCAGTAGACCCTCACTACATGCTTGGGCCTGCCAGGACTGTCTGGTTTCCTCTCCTGCCACCTGAGCCAACTCACTACCAGGTGGTGATCAGTTGACATCTCTGCCACTCTCTTCACCCAAGTGTCCAAGACAGAATATCACAGTTCAACTGATACGATTATAAAATCGATCATCAACCTGCAACCCCAGTCAAGTTCATACCAAGTCCAATCATGGACACCCTTTTGCTCAAATATGGTGTCACCACAGGCTTGTTTGTTGGGGGTTTAGGCCGCTTTGTGACAATGACTGTTGTTAAGAGCGCTATATACAGTGCTGTGAATAAGTATTTGCCCCCTTCCTGATTGCTCATTTTTTGCATGTTTGTCACACTTAAATGTTTCAAATTATCAAACAAATTTAAATATTAGACAAAGACAACCCAAGTAAACACAAAATGCAGTTTTTAAGTGAAAATTTTATTTATTAAGGAAAAAAACTATCCAAACCTACATGGCCCTATGTGAAAAAGTAATTGCCCCCTTGTAAAATAATAAAGTAACGGTGGTTAATCACATTTTTTGGAAAGCTGAGTACAATTTCACCAGCCACACCAGGCCTGATTACTGCCAGACCTGTTGAATCAAGAGATCACTTAAAAAGTAGCCCAAAAGATCCCAAAAAGGAAGACATCATGCCGCGATCTAAAGAAATTCAGGAACAGATGAGAAACAAAGTAATTGACATCTATCATTCTGGAAAAGGTTACAAAGCCATTTCTAAAGCTTTGGGACTCCAGCGAACCACGCTGAGGACCATTATTCACAAATAGAGAAAACTGAGAAGGCTAAAACAGTTGTGAACCTTCCTAGGAGTGACTGGCCTATAAAAATGACCCCAAGAGTGCAGCGACGACTCATCCAAGAGGTCACAAAGGAACCCAGAACAACATCTAAAAACTGCAGGCCTCACTTGCCTCAGTTAAGGTCAGTGTTCATGACACATCCATAAGAAAGAGATTGGGCAAAAATGGCCTGCATGGCAGAGTTCCAAGGCGAAAACCACTGCTGACCAAAATGAACATAAAGGCTGGTCTCACTTTTGCCAAAAACACCTTGATGATCCCCAAGTCTTTTGGGACAATATTCTGTGGACTGACAAAACTAAAGTTGAACTTTTTGGATGATGTGTGTCCCGTTACATCTGGCGTAAAAGTAACACAGCATTTCAGAAAAAGAACATCATGCCAACAGTCAAACATGGTGGTGATAGTGTGTTGGTCTTGGGCTGCTTTGCTGCTTCAGGAGCTGGACGACTTGCTGTCTGATTGATGGAACCATGAATTCTGCTCTCTACCAAAAAATCCTGAAGGAGAATGTGCAGCCATCAGTTTGTGACCTCAAGCTGAAGTGCACCTGGGTTCTGCAGCAGGACAATGGTCCAAAACACACCAGCAAGTCCACCTCTGAATGGCTTAAAAAACAAAATGAAGGTTGTGGAGTGGCTTAGTCAAAGTCCGGACCTGAGTCCAATTGAAATGCTGTGGCATGATCTTAAAAAGGCGGTTCATGCTCGGAAACCCTTCAATATGGCTGAATTAAAACAATTCTGCAAAGAAGAGTGGGCCAAAATCCCTCCACAGCAATGTGAAAGACTCACTGCCAGTTATCGCAAATGCTTAATTGCGGTTGTTGCTGCTAAAGATGGCATAACCAATTATGGGGGCCAGGAGGCAATTACTTTTTCACATAGGGCCATGTAGGTTTGGATAGTTTTTTTTCCTTAATAAATAAAATTTTCACTTAAACATTGCATTTTGTGTTTACTTGGGTTATCTCTGTCTAATATTTAAATTTGTTTGATAATCTGAAACATTTAAGTGTGACAAACATGCAAAAAAAAAGAAATCAGGAAGAGGGCAAATACTTATTCACAGCACAGTAAATAAGATTGAACTGAATTCATTATAGACAGACCATGCATTGCATAGGAGTCCAACAACAGAGCACTACTCATGTTCAGATCGGGGAGTCCGTTCCTCCAAACATTGCCGTTGCCCAATTTGAAGTCCCCCAGTAAAACGATGGAATCCCCCCACAGTGCGCTGATCAGCACCCCACTTGGGGACTCCAAAAAGGTCGGGTACTCTTGTTCACCAGGGTAAACTGTGATGTTAAAGCACTGAGCTGTGGAGTCACCAGTAGCCCCACCCATGCCTGGCACCGCTCACCAATGACAACTCCGGATGAGAAGAGAATCCAACCCCGACCCAGAAGTTTGGTTCCAGATCCCATGCTGTGTGTCGAGGTGAGCCTAACTATATCTAGCTGGCATCTCTTAACCTCAGCACAAGCTCAAGCTCCTTCCCCACCAGGGAGTTGACATTCCTGAAAGCTAGTTTTATCAGCTGGGGATTGATCCGCCAGGGCCTCCGCCCTTGGCAGCCACCCAATCCACAAAGGTGCTCTCCCGTAGGCCCCTCCCCAGGATTAAAAAAGTCAAAAAAAGTAAATAAAAGAAAAGAGAAAAGAATAATATGTATGTTTTTATTTGCATTATATAATACATGATAGTGAATAGATTTCAAATCAGCTCTATTAGGGAGAATTTGGTGTAAGAGTACTTTTCAAAGTATACAACAAAGAGAAATGGGTAAAATGCTTTTGTATTTCCATTTTAGATGTGTCTGATCTTTCATGAATAAATTATGAGCCACCAAGTCTGAGACAGTCTCCTTGGAACAACTTGAGCAAAGCTAAGTGCCTTGCTCAAGAGACTAATGTTGATGGTTCTGGATTTTGGTCTATAGGTGTGAATCCTACCATTAAGCCAAGACAACCTGTGATGATTTAGAAAGATGAATATTGCGTGGTGAAATTCTAAAAATGTATACATAGTGCAATTAGTGATTTTTTAGTCCCTTTTGTGTGATATTTTGTATAAAAAGTTGAAAATACTATATGGAAAGAGAAAATTTGTGTTATGAGAAGGAGATTTTTTCAAGAGTGAAACAAGAGTTTTAATATGTGCTAGAAGAACCGAAGAAAATCTATTAAATTTGATTCGATTTCACACATAGTACATTTCAAACCTGTGTTTGTAAGAGTAATGCAATGTAGAGTGGCACTAATGTCCTTTAGAGAGAGAGACGTCTAGCTGAAATAGCTCACAGAGAGAAAGAACAGCTCTAAACAACAGCTTGTGTTGCTGTGAGATGATAGGTGTGATGTTGGTTCATTTGGCCTCACTGAATAATCTTCTACTGACAGACTGTATAAACCAGGTTTGATGATGAACATAGTAACGCATAACTCACTCACTCACTCACTCACTCACTCACTCACTCTCTCTCTCTCTCTCTCCGTCACACACACACACACACACACTTAATGCACAAAAATCTGACAAATATTAGGGGCAGCTTTTAGTTGGCCCTGTGATCGGAAGGTCGGTTCAAGTGCTGGACCGGTAAAGGTATCACTAAGATAATCATGAGCAAGCACTGCTCCCTGAGCGCTGCCAATGTCAGCTGCCCACTTCTCCTTCATGAATGGGTCAAATGCAGAGGTCACATTTCGTTTTGGTGCATAGCGTGCTGTGCTGTGTTCATAATAACAAATAGCAATTCATTTCACTCACTTTTATGGGACTATGTGGTCCTCAAAACCACCAATTCATTTCTGATAGATATATTTGTGTTCACTGTTAGGGGTTACATTATGCTGCATAGACTGACAGTCTAAATGCACAAAATTACAACAAAATGCATTTTCAAACCTCTAAAAAATCTTCACCAAATTCCACCAATACTGCAGAACATTCTTAGAGTCTTCCCTTGGTGCTCACAAATAAATATCTTCTCAGACACTGAAGATCTTTTCAGACATGTAGTACAAAAATTAGTTTACAGTTTTTTACAATCATTTTCACACTCGTCTTAATACTGTGTCCACTTTTTCAAAACACTTCACACTGTGAGCTTAACAAACACACACCTGGACACATCAGTTAACTTTCTCTACAAAATGTACTAAAACCACCAAAACACTTCACACAAAAGTCTCACCTGCTGCCAAAACTATAAGATACACTTTTTCTCACTAAGAATACCTCGTCACACAAAGTACAATGCATGAAAAAACACAAACAACTTGAAGCCCTGCAAAATAAAAATAAAAAGTTAAAAAAAAAAAAAATAATAAAAACAAATTCATATGTGTGTAATATACTGTAAAAAAAACACACTGCAAACACGGTTACTGAAAATATCTTTACAACAATCCAAACTGCTAAATAACAAACTGTCACTGTTTACAGTCATTTACAGTACATACACACACACACACACAGGTCAATCATAACATTATGACCACCTACCTAATATTAAGCACAACAAAATGAACCAGTAATGCAGGAATTCTCTAGTAGTTTGAGCTCCAGCAGCTCATTTAGTGTCCATCAGTGTCTCAAAAATCAGTTTACTGCCTCATCAATCCTGTCATTTGCATTTGGACATAAACTTTTGTCAGCATCTCATGTTTTCTCTTCCAACACAGCGTGGGGAAATCTCATGTGCAAATATAAGA
This sequence comes from Distichodus sexfasciatus, assembly GCA_032718565.1. Classification (NCBI taxonomy): domain Eukaryota; kingdom Metazoa; phylum Chordata; class Actinopteri; order Characiformes; family Distichodontidae; genus Distichodus; species Distichodus sexfasciatus. The sequence continues at coordinate 162,617 of JAVGVS010000469.1, read as the reverse complement.
TATACTGTAAACATCACCACTTTTGTACAGATAGCAGCACAGCTGAAAATAAACTCGAACTTTCAACTAAAATCAAATGGACTGACAGTAACTCATGCTATTACTGTAGTTTCATGTGTTGAAATGCATCAGACCTCCACCTAATTTCAGTTTTGTTAGCTTTGGAACTGAATGTTAACTGTTTTGAACAGAGGGTCTAAATTCTTGTAAATGTACAGAGTTTTTCTGAGCATTGACTGAGAAAGGTATTTACTCTATGAATTTTGGAGGATGTCGTCACTGAAACGAATGCAAAAGAATTCTCAGTTTAGCTCACATAGTCTATAGATTTAGTGAATGTGTTAAGTGTTTTGGAAAAGTGACCATGGTATTGACATGTGAAAATGATGGTAAAAAACTGTATAATATAGAAAATATTGAAACAGCACTGTGTTTGTCCCTTGTTTCAGTTATGTATTACACATCATAAAAACACGTAAAAATCCATTATTTTAGCAAATTTTGTTGGTCCTTTGGTGTTGGTTTCAATTGCATTCTCAGCACAAACAAAACACCCTACAGTTGGATTGGAATCACTCAGGTCAAGATCAACTCCTCTAGATGGCCCCAGATTGATTGTTTTGGTGCTGCTTGGAGTTAAATCGATGTGTTCACACCTGCACAAGCGAAACTAATGTAAGCAGAAATTGCTCCACAGCAAACAGTCCAAAACAACTTGGTGCGAAAATGTCCAGGGCAGTGCAATAGCATTATAGAAAAAACAAAAGCAGAGAGTCTGTCAATAAATGAACATTCACACATGGAGAAGTGTAAAGACAAAGCCTTTCTGCACAGAAACATATATAATACAAAATAGCCACTTTTATTGCTGTAGATATGGGCATATAATACAGTAAATGTCAGTGTAGATTTGGAAATAGCTATTTAGGTAAAAAAGATTTGGTTATTGATGGAATACTAACAGGCATGGACTCAGTAGCAAGTTTTTTTGAACAAAGAAGATGATCCAAAATGATTAACAATATGGTGGCCATAAACAAACTGGACATAAACAAAAAAAATGATCAAAAACTTAATACAATAAAGAATGGAGAAAGAAGCAACTAGGTAAGGCACAAAATAGGAATTAATCTTATGTACATTCATTACAGAAAGTGACATGTCAATATGGCTCTATACAGAGACCCCTTGTGAAAGGAGAGTGCATAGCAGGGTTAGGTTTATTATATTATTATTGATTTACCATATAGTTCATACACCTAAGTCCATCTTAAACTCTTTTACAGAGAGTATAGATAATAGTTAAAAACATAAAAATGATAAATATAAAAAAAATGGAACCAATAATAGTAACAATAAAATGAAAACAAAATAACATTAAAAACATATCAAGAAAAAGGTTTAAAAAAAATAAAAATAATAATAATAATAAATTTACATAAATAACAATGAAAACTAGCTAAAATCCAAAAAGCTAATCCTGACAAATAAGGGCAGGTTGTCACAGATCTTTGACGCATAAAAACAGAAGGCTTTTTCTCCATACTGTATTTCTTGTAGTTTACTAGGAATTCAACAAGCAGGTGCTTGGTGACCTTAAGGACATATTTTGAAGCATATTCATCCTAACAGTCTGAAATATATACATGTGCTTGTCCATTTAAAGCATTAAGTACTAATAAACATATCTTGACGTAGCTCCAGTTTTAACAGTACAAAGAACAAATAATGCACATAGAATGAGCAATATATAAATATAATATTAAAAATACACTTTAGACCAGATACAGAATATAGAATGCAGAATATAAACTCTAAACCAGAAGTAGAAAGAAAGACAATTAGGTTAGGGAAAATTGTCTGCAAATATTGGATGCACTGTCTTATAGGAAAAGTCAAACTATGCATTTTTCTTGAATATGTTTAGGACACTGCCAAAAAATATATGATTTTAGCTATTAACTTTACTTGCAGCGTGTGAGAGCAAATCCTTGCTTTCTCATTTGCTAAGAGCTCTTGAGTTGTCTTTGTACGCGACACGTACCAAAAAAAGAGTCTTGAGTCTTGGGTTGTCTTTCGTCGTCTTTTCTTTACTACAATTCAAGGTTTTACAGACAAGAAATGAATCCCTAAGACTACAAAGATACTTTACGTGGCGTTACGTGACGGTCAAAAAACTGTAGCGCTCCGGAGCTCTTAGCTTCTTCACATTCAATGTGAAACTAAAGCCTTTACGTTCTTACATCATACGTAACTTAAGATTACGACACGTAAGGCACATATTACTTCTATTGTTACATAGTAGTACATTTAACATGCATACGTATTGATAGAATTCTATTACGTAGCACTGTACACGGAAAGTTATGGAAGATTCCAGAAACATTTCTCTACTTTTTACTGTAAACAACTACAGAACATTAAATCTAAATATTCACACATTCATACACACAAAATGGCTCTAACATCCCGGCCCCTAATTGACTAGGCATTAGCATATCAATTACCAACTTAAATTCAGAGCCATTAGCATTATTTAATTCCTGATCTTTGTATCCGCTAACTGGCCCATAGACTGCCCAACCCAGTGCGGTTTTCATAGCATATGGCCCATGGTTCTGACTATTAATCACTTCCCAGGGTTCCATGGCTTTACAGTTAGACCCGATGACAAGGCCAATGTCTAACTGTAGTACTGTTTCTGGAACTGGTACCTGATTCAGATAAGGCCATTTATTTAAGTCCCTTTTCTGTGGTATGTTAGCCTTTGTTACGGGTATGTCTGGTTGTGTATACACATCTGGCAAGCTAATGTACTCTTGTTCATCTAAGCCACACGCCATCAAGCCGCTTATAGAGTAACAACCCACTTTTTGCTCTTGTGCCATCGTGCGAAGAACAAACTCTTTCCTTTTGCCTCGAATGCCCAGCCTTTTGGCTAAATCCTCACTACAGAAAGTCGCAGTGCTCCCTGTGTCTAAGAAGGCATAGGTTTCAATTTCCCTCATCTCATTCTTATGTTTTACTTTGACAGGTACTATGGGAAGTATTACTTTGTTCCCGGCCCCATTATGTTCTTCCCCTTCGGGCCCTGCCGCTAGGAATGCATTTGCTACTACTGCCTTGCTCTTTACATTATCACCTATGGAGGTGGCATTGTCCTTGTTATTTTCTGTCTTTGCTGCATGTTCTGTGTGGAGGATATATGGATGTCTGAATAAACAGTCTTTGCACGTGGCTTTGTTAGTACAGTCTTTGGCAAGATGTCCGTTAGCAAGGCACCCAAAGCAGAGCCCACATGTTTTCAGAAATTCAATTCTTTCTTTCCAAGACAGTTCCTTAATTTTGCGACACATGTTTAAAGCGTGACCCTTTTTACAATACAAACAGGGGCTTCGAAAAGCGTTAGATGGCTTATCGTCTGTAACTATGGGTTTCTTATCTAATTGACCCTTTGTGACGCATTTATCTGCATCTGACGTGCTCACTGCAAAGTTACTTCTTTTGAGTTCACCTTTTCTGAGGCCAATTTTCCTTGCGCTTTCTTGTCTACCTGAGATAGGGTCTTGAATATTACCAAACACTGGCTCGTTAAGTGCTTTAGCTTGTAGACGGATAAAGTCCGCCAGGTCGGAGAATTTGACTTGTCTTTGTTTCTTGTCCTGAATACGCTGAACTGACTGTCTCCACATCTCTTTCATCTTGTATGGAAGTTTGTACATGATGCACTGCATGAAGGTTGTGGTGTTCAGTTCCGTGGCGTAGTTCACGTCATCCACCGCATTGCAACACCCAGTCAGGAACAAGGCAAAGTCATCTAATCCTACTTTATCTTCTGATTTTATTTTTGGCCACTCTTTCGCCTTTTCTATGTAGGCACTACTTATTTTTTGTCTATCGCCATATTGACGTTCAAGCAGTTTTCTAGCTTGTTCATACGCCTGGTCTGGGGGCATGTTCTCACAGCTACTAACGAGTTCTTGAGGCTTCCCTCTTGTATACTGTTGTAGGTAGTACAACAGGTCTTGTTGATCGTTAGTTTTACTCTCTATGACGTGTTCAAATGCTTTTATGAAAGATCTGTACCTAAGGGGGTCTCCTGTAAACACGAAGATTTCTCTACGAGGCAGTTGAGTCAGACTTTGTTGTTTGATGAGCATCTCAGTGGTGTTGTTCTGACGCTCAGCCATCTTGTTCTGACGCTCGGCTACTTCAGTCTGACGTTGCAGTATGTGATACAGGTCTTTAGTGGAATCTGGCTGCTGAATTTCCCTTGCCGGCAAACTAGACTGTCCGCTTACAGTTGGCTTTGAACTGAATTTGTTAGGTTCAAAACTAGATTGTATGTCTAAGGGATTTGCAATTGGCTTCGAACTGATTTCGGGGCGACTTGTTGAGTTCAACACGCTCGCTGTTATCAATTTGTTCTTTCTTTATGCTAGCTAAAGGTTTTGGTTTGATTCTAGACGGTTCTGAGGAGTCGTCTGACGACTCATGTTCGCCCTCACACCCTCTAAAGACCTTTAATCTAGCCTTTGTCTCGGCAATCTCGGCTTGCATTTGCAATTGCTTCCTTCTTGCTCTCAAGCGAGCCTCCTGCTCCTCCCTTTCTGCCTTCAAATGAGCTTCCTCTGCCTTCATACGAGCTTCTTCTCGTTCACCTTGTGACCTCAACCGAGCTTCTTCCTGTTCCAATTCTACTTGCTCCTGAATAATCGCTGCTTTAGCTAACATTGCTTCGTGTTCTGCTTGAAGCCTCATTCTAACCGAGCTAATACTAGATGTACGACTTGCACGACTGCTTGTTTTGCTTGAGTGGCTTTTATAACTTTTATGACTTTTAACAGAACTGACATTAGAAATGCTATCTGAGGGGCCAGCTTCTTCTTCTTCTTGAGGTCCGCTTCTTTTGTGGACAATCCATTCTTCCGCACTTTGTATGAACAACTTTAATCCTGTCTGCCTGCCCTCAAATATTTCTCGATCTTCCTGTATCTCATCTTCATCATCCAACAGCTTCCACAACTCTTCAGTAACATGTATGTATTCATCTAAGTGTCTTTTGAACTTTGGTAAAGCTTTCTCTACAATGTCAATATTGTGTTCATCTTGCATCAATTCTTCTAGATTGTCTTTCTCTCTTTTTAGATATGACAGCTTCCCCCTGCGGCTATTCTTTAACTTTTTCTCACTAAGCGCATCCACCGTCTCTGCCCCCATTTTACAGACGCGATTCTCAACACACTGCCCGTGACGTTTCTCTAACGTTACACAGCACTCTTTCAACTAATTCATTGCATGTGAAAAGAGTTTCTTAATGTGCAGAATCGTTTCTCTTAAGCCTTAAATTGCTTACTAAACTGGAAGCTCCTTGAACGTTTACTTTCGCTTTCTTCGGGTCTGCTTCGTTGGTGAACTAGACAGTTTGTCAGGCTGACTAGTAAGAGAAGAGAACTTTCTGACCTGGCACTTTCGGACTTCTTTGGACCTCGATTCTTTGGATCCTCTTTGGATTTCCTTTTCGGACCTTTTCCTCGGACTTCCTTTTCGGACCTCTTCGGGGGAAAGCTTGTTGCCGTGCTGTCGCAGGATTCCTCCGCAAGTTTTCTTTCTTGTACTGCGCTGGTGGTTCCGTTTCCGATGATGGCAAGATTACCTCGGGCAGTTTTGACTTGAGCAGTTTTTTATTAGCTAGTTTTTTGACTTACTGTGAGAGCAAATCCTTGCTTTCTCATTTGCTAAGAGCTCTTGAGTTGTCTTTGTACGCGACACGTACCAAAAAAGAGTCTTGAGTCTTGGGTTGTCTTTCGTCGTCTTTTCTCTACTACAATTCAAGGTTTTACAGACAAGAAATGAATCCCTAAGACTACAAAGATACTTTACGTGGCGTTACGTGACGGTCAAAAAACTGTAGCGCTCCGGAGCTCTTAGCTTCTTCACATTCAATGTGAAACTAAAGCCTTTACGTTCTTACATCATACGTAACTTAAGATTACGACACGTAAGGCACATATTACTTCTATTGTTACATAGTAGTACATTTAACATGCATACGTATTGATAGAATTCTATTACATAGCACTGTACACGGAAAGTTATGGAAGATTCCAGAAACATTTCTCTACTTTCTACTGTAAACAACTACAGAACATTAAATCTAAATATTCACACATTCATACACACAAAATGGCTCTAACACAGCGTGTGTTACAACTTGCAGTTGTTCATGTGTCTGTTTACAGAGTCTGTAAATGGCTCTCACCATGATGATTAAGAATATGGCCTAAAGTATAACCAGAAAGTAACTTTATTTTTAAACTATGCAACTGACTTTTAATTCATTTAAATCATTTAATTAGTTCAATGTATTTAAAAACATTGTAATGTTTAAGCATGTTTGGATAATCAAATTCTATGTAATTCGTGTCATTTGATAACATGACTACTGATTTTCTCAAATCAATTCACTACATTACACTTAATCATGTTACTGTATCAATGAATCAATCAATGAATTAAAAAGTTATTAAAAGTATATTTGTGTGAGAATACTTTATCTTTTCTGAATATCATTGACATTTGTCACTTTTTTATGAAGGCCTTTGTAACTATTGTGGGGATATTAAAGCTAGTTTAACATTTCTCCTGCAAAATGTATGTGGTTTTACCTTACATATTGTGTAACATTACGATAATACTTTTAATTGTTGCATTAAATAACTGTCATTCCATAACACAGTTACTATTGTAACGGTTAGAGTAATCAGAAAGTCGCTGGTTCAAGTCCTACACCGGTAAACTTACCACTGAGGAACTCAGGAGCAAGGTACTGTCCCCAAGCACTGTTCCCCAGACGCTGCCTCCCATGTCAAATGCAAAGGTCATATTTCATTGTGGTGAACTGTGTGCTATGCTGTTGTGTTCACAATGACAAATAGTGACTCGCTTCCTAACTTTCACAGCTTGATCTTACCCTAACACTGAACATTTGAACAACTGAATTAACCTTGTGAAATGATATACATCTCTGGGAAAAAATAAGAGACTGCATCACTTTGATCCTGATTAATTGATTTTACAATTTGTGGCCGTGTGTCTGTGAAAAATATACAAGCCAAACAAGCATGTTCTTTTATAACTTTACCATGCATTTACATTTACAGCTGTCATGTCTCCCCCAGGACAGCTGGCCCCGGCAGCCACCAAAGGCCGTCAAAGAGACTAAACATTGTGTTTCCCCTGAGTTCCTGATCAACATGTGTTTTGTGTTCATCTTATTAGCCTTCATGATTCTGTTCCTTCCCCTTAGTTAAGTCATCCTGGTTTCTCATTGGTTGTGTTCTGTCCCTCCTTCATAGTTTAGTTAATAAGTGTAATCTATTGGTTGTCCCTTGAGTGTCTCAAGCCCTGAGACTCTGCCCATGCCCCAGTCTGCTGCTTGGGATCCTGGTGAAGTCTGTCTTTGTCTTGTGCTTTTTGTTAGTGTCTGGTAGTGTGTTAGCATTAGAGTTAGCGTAGGGTTAGCATTAGCCTTAGAGTTAGCATAGCATTAGCATAGTTAGCTTTAGATGTAGCCACTCCCCATTGACCCTTACCCTCTAGGAGTAGCATTAGCATTGGCATTAGCATAGTTAGCATTAGACACAGCCACTCCTCGTTGACCCTTACCCTTTAGCAGTAGCATTAGCATTAGCCGTTAGCTTAGGCTTAGGGTCAGGTTAGTTTAGGTTGGGTTCCCTTATCTGTTCCTGGTCCTGTCTCCCCTTAGTTCCAGTTCCAGTCCCCCCTTCAGTTCCTGTTCCTGGTCCCTGTTCTGCTGTTGGTTCCCGTGGCACCTCCCGGTTCTGTTCCCCTCCGGTCCTGATCCTGGTTCCTGGTCCCTCATCAGACCCAGCAATAGTATCTGTTTAGTGAATGTCTTAGTCTGTGTCTTCGTCTCTGTCTTGTGTGCCTGTTCCTCTGCCTGACCCCTCCTGATCCCCTTCCCTCCACTTATGCACTAATAAAATATGGGAAGAAAGAAACCCTCCTGCAACTTGCATCCGCTCCTTCCCTGAAACGTGACAACAGCATTTAGCAGACTCTCTTATCCAATGCAACCATAAGAGGTCACATGCCAGTGACTCCTTGTGTTGGTCCCAAGTCCGGATAAATGCAGAGGGTTGTTTCAGGAAGGGCATCCAACATAAAACCTAAGCAAAATCAAACATGCAAATCACAAACAGGGATTTCATACCGGATCGGTCGAGGCCCAGGTCAACAACGACCACCACCGGTGCTGTTGACCTACAAGGTGCCAGTGGAAATTGGGCTACTGTTGGTCAACGGAGGAGAGGAGGAAGGCGTGTTCGTAGGCAGAGAGAGAAGAGGAAAGGCAAGAGTGTGGAACTAAAAGTAGGGACTTTGAATGTTGGAACTATGACAGGTAAAGCTAGAGAGCTGGTGGACATGATGCAGAGAAGGAAGGTGGATATACTATGTGTTCAGGAGACCAGGTGGAAAGGTAGCAAGGCTAGAAGCTTAGGAGAAGGGTTTAAGTTGTTCTACCATGGTGTAGATGGAAAGAAATGGAGTAAGAGTTATCCTGAAGGAGGAGTTTGTTAGGAACGTTCTGGAAGAGAAAAGAGTGTCAGATAGGCTGATGAGTCTGAAGCTTGAAGTTGAAGGTATAATGATCAATGTTGTTAGTGGTTATGCCCCACAGGTAGGATGTGAGCTTGAAGAGAAGCAGAATTTCTGGAGTGAGCTTGATGATTTGATGCAGCGTATCCCCAGAGTTGAAAGAGTGGTAATTGGTGCAGACTTTGACAGTAGGACAGTAAGGAGGGAGAGAATGATTTGTACAGGTTGGCGAGGCAGAGATGGAGATGGAAAGGATGTGCAGCAGGTTAGGGTGATTAAGGATACTGATGGAAATGTACTGACAGGTGCCAATTGTGTGATGGGAAGATGGAAAGAGTACTTTGAAGAGCTGATGAATGAGGAAAATGAGAGAGAATGTAGAGTAGAAGAGGTGTCTGTTGTGAATCAGGAAGTAGCTGAGATTGGTATGGAAGTGTCTAGGAGAGGCAGCAGTAGACTAGGTTGTTCAATAAGATCTTGACAAGTGAGAAGATGCCTGAGGAATGGAGGAAAAGTGTTCTGGTGCCAATTTTTAAGAACAAGGGAGATGTACAGAATTGTGGCAACTACAGAGGAATAAAGCTAATGAGTCATACAATGAAGCTTTGGGAAAGAGTGGTGGAAGCTAGGCTTAGATCAGAAGTGAGCATTTGTGAGCAGCAGTACAGTTTCATGCCAAGAAAGAGTGCTACAGATGATATTTTTGCTTTAAGGATGCGGATGGAGAAGTACAGAGAAGGTCAGACGGAGCTGCATAGTGTCTTCATACATTTAGAGAAAGCATATGACAGGGTGCCAAAAGAGGAGCTGTGGTATTGCATGAGGAGATCTGGAGTGACAGAGAAGTATGTTAGAGTGGTGCAGAACATGTATGAGAACTGTGAGACAGCAGTGAGGTGTGCCGTAGGAGTGACAGAGGAGTTCAAGGTGGAGGTGGGACTGCATCAAGGATCGACTCTAAGCCCCTTGTTTGCTTTGGTGATGGACAGGCTGACAGATGATGTTAGACAGGAGTCTCAATGGACTATGATGTTTGCACATGACATTGTGATCCGCAGTGAGAGCAGGGCACAGGTAGAGGAAAGGCTAGAGAGGTGGAGATATGTACTGGAAAAGAGAGGAATGAAGATTAGTCACAGCAAGACAGAATACATGTGTGTAAATGAGAGGGGCACAAGTGGGACAGTGATGTTACAGGGAGTAGAAGTAAAGAAGGTAGAGGACTTTAAGTACTTAGGGTCTACGGTCCAAAGCAACAGACAGAGTGGAAAAGAGGTGACGAAGCGGGTGCAGGCAGGTTGGAATGGGTGGAGAAAAGTGTCAGGTGTGATGTGTGATAAAAGGGTTTCAGCAAGAATGGAAGGAAAGGTGTACAAGACAGTAGTGAGACCAGCCATGTTGTATGGTTTGGAGACAGTGCTAGTGAGGAAAAGACAGGAGGCAGAACTGGAGGTTGCAGAGCTCAAGATGTTGAGGTTCTCTTTGGGAGTGACGAAAATGGATAGGATCATGAATGAGGTCATCAGAGGGACAGCTCATGTTAGATGTTTTGGTGATAAAGTCAGAGAGGCCAGACTCAGATGGTTTGGACATGTCCAGAGGAGAGACAATGATTACATAGGTAGAAAGATGCTGAGGTTGGAGCCACCAGGCAGGAGGCTGAGAGGAAGACCAAAAATGAGATTTATGGATGTGGTGAAAGAGGACATGAAGTTAGTTGGTGTGAGGATAGAGAATGCAGAAGATAGGACTAAATGGAGACAGATGATTCGCTGTGGCGACCCCTGAAGGGAAAAGCTGAAAGAAGAAGAAGCAGACGCTCTTATGTAAGCAACTTACATTTCCTAATTTCAGGGACAGTTCCCCTGAGTGCAACTTAGGGTTAAGAGTCTTGGTCAGGGACGCAGTGTTGGTTACACCAGAGGTCAGATTCAAACCCATAACCTCCAAAGGTGAGTGTCCTACCAGTAGGCCACCAACACCCCATGCTTAGTTCCAAACATTCCAAACATTTATTTTCATTCATTTTCTGAACTGCTTAATCCCAACTGGGGTTGCGGGGGGCCCAGAGCCTATCCCGGGAACTTACAGGCGCAAGGCAGGGAACAACCCTGGGCAGGCGCCAACACACCGTAGGGCACACACACTTACATTCACACATTACAGGGCCAATTTAGAGTCACCAATTAACCTTCTCGCTGTGAGGTGGCAGCGCTAACCACTGCGCAATTGTGCCGCCCAAATTCCAAACATTTTTGTTTGTAAATGATCTGTTATATTATCTTATTATCTTATGGAATAAATAATCTTAATCTAACCAGGAAAGCTTTCTGCATATTCTGTGAAGTAATCTTTCAGCCTCCGGTTTGCTATCCCTGCATTTCTGCGTGGATTAGTCACCTCTGCCCTGTGCTTGTCCAGTATGGTGGAATCATACACATCAATTTTTAGTACCATCAGCATCAATATGCACAATATATTTTTTCAGCATTGACATCACAATGTGCACTTTGTGCAAGTCATGTTACTATCACATGCAACGTCAAATAAACACATTGTAAGTATAAATACTAAGTATAAGTATGTTTATTTGTCATTGTACCAGGTACAAAGAAATATAAAGTGCCATCTAAAACAGTGCATTTAAAAAGGAGAGAACATATAAAACAGATAAATAAAACAATAATTAATTCATTCACACATACACACACAAACATACATTCGAACATCATCATCACACAGATCTCCGAAAAAACGTGCATTAGAGATTATGTAATGGCAGCGTTAATTGAAGCTACTGCAGTGGGATAGAAGCTGTTCTTAAGTCTATTTGTCCTTGTTTTAATGCTTCTGTACCGTCTCCCTAATGGGAGCAGTTCAAAGAGTGTGTATCCAGGATGAGAAATGTCCTTTATGATGTTTTGTGCCTTCTTGAGGCACCAGGAACCGTGCAACTCCTCCAGTGTGGGGAGAGGGCAGCCGATGATCTTCTGTGCAGTTTTAATGATCCTCTGAAGTGTCCTCTTTTGGGCCACTGTGCAGCTGCTGTACCACACGCATATGCAATACGTCAAGATGCTCTCAATGGAGCACCGATAAAAAGACACCAGCAGTCTTTGGGAGATGTGATTTTTCCTAAGAACCCTCAGGAAGTACAGTCTCTGCTGGGCCTTTTTAGCATCTGCATAGTATTCACTCCCCAGGTCAGGTCTTCCTCAAGATGTACTCCCAAGAAGCGAAAGTCCACCACCCGCTCCACACAGTCCCCATTTAAGTACAGGGGAAGACTTTCAGATTTTTTCCTCCTAAAATCCACAACGACCTCCTTTGTTTTATAGGTGTTGAGGAGCAGATTGTTCTCCCTGCACCACTCTGTCAGCTGCTCTGTCTACTCTCTGTAGGCAGTCTCATCATGCTACAACGTTTTTGTTGCTTGATACTAAAGGCAATCTCACCCTGTCCTCATCCCCCTGAATTCCAATTAATATTGAATGATTTCTATAAATGGCTGTATTGTGAGTAGAACGCTGGTGGTGGTTATTATTTTTCAGATAAATATGAGTTTTGTCTGTGGAACCTGTGGCGTCCTACGTAAGAGCCACAAACGCGCAAACTCACTTGCGTATATGTTTACACAGTTTACCGACAAGCTGCATAATAAACATTCTAATAAGAAGACTATCGAAGCGGGTTATATTTCTATACCTTGCCTACTAACATCACTTCATAGAGAGTGAGGTCCAACAGTACTAGAGTCCAACGGATGGAAATCCGTCATAGCAACAGAGAACTTCAATCTCTTTAATAACTTTAACAGATTGCAGAGAGTGAAAGGAGATTTGAAAGCAAATGGGAATGTCTTGCTTCGGTTTGGCTTTAATCACGTGATAAAATAGTAGGAAAGGCAGGGTGCATTCGACATCGGCTTAGGTCTGTCTGCAGCTGACGTGACGTAGCACGAGATCTGGCGGCGGCTGCAGGGGTGGAGAATAAACCAAATTCTGACACGAATCTTAAGGATTCCTTTCTATTAATGTTCCAGATGACATGGAACAGGTTCTTAAAAACTGTGTTGATGATCAGCACCCTCGGGTCAACCCTATGTTGCATTAGAAAGATAAGGCCCACAGTGCCAATCACCAGTGTTTGCTTATGTTAATTTTAACTTTCTACTTGATTACTACTTTTATTATTGTGAAATATTGTCTAAATGTTATAGTTTTGTCTGTTGGTTTTGTAAGTTTATTATTTATGCCAATATATATTTTATATTTATAAATTAATAAAGCTGTTCCTTTTACAACCCTGTGCAAATGGATACATTAATATTTAGGTTAATACTCATTTACTTAATGAGCAGGCACATGTTAAGGGACAGGTACATTAAAGTAATTAAAGTACGCTGGTAAAACCTGAATGCAAACAATTGTAGAAGTGTTGGTAAAACCTCTATGAGGTTACATGTGTGGTTGAATGAGTTATTAGGACATTTTATGTAATGTCTTATGTCATGCTTCAAGGGTCTGTTTTCACATTGCTTCCTTTTAAACTATTAAGTTCGTTTTCGAAGTTATCATAACTTTGGTCCTCAAGAAGTTAAATAAAAGCCCACCCGCACTGAAATCTGATTGGCTCATTTTGCTAAGTAAACCAATCAGGATGCTCTTTGTCTAGCATGGGTTACACGAACAGGCACACACACAGTGATCCACACATACGCACGTTCTCTCTCTCTCTCATTCCGTCGTGTGCACGCTTCTCTCAAGTGCGCGATGCACACGCTACTCTCTCGCATGCATGCTCTAGTTTCCGGGATATTTTATTAAACTTGCGGGCATCAGGGAGCCGCCATCAATATGCGGGAGACTTGGAACGTCTGATATACTTTAAAAGACAAGATTACTGTGTCGTGTGAGTGGAGGTACCGCCTCCATGGAGTAAAGGTGCATAACATCATGTCCAGTCCCATAGTTGAGGTTACGTGTTTCCGGCCCCCTGGTGGAGGTCTGCAGCCAGCATCTCTTGGGGTCAGACAACTTTTACTGCTTGTAGTGCGCAGGATCTGCAGCGGCCGAGCTCACGGTTTTGGCGTTTTTCGTGGCAGACGAAAAAGACATTGTGGAAATTCCCGTGTTCTTGCGTGAAGAATACGGATATCAGCGAAGGCAAATTAAAGCTTTCTTAAAAATATGCATCACATTTTTATAACTGATCCCTGTAGTCTCCTTTAGTTTACGGAACAGGGCAGATTAAATCTTAAAACAACTGCGGGCTACATTATTAATGTACTAATTTTCTTCCAAATACATAAGATAAGAAGTGAGGGGATTTTAGCCTAGATAAATAAAGCTTAATCTGCGAGGGGAGGAGTAGCTGACAGCCTGTGTCCACTCGATTTTCACACATCCTTATTCCTACATTAAGGCTGACAGTACAGTTCAACAGCCTAAGGCCTCGTCCACACGGACGTTCGAAATGAACGCCCTCTGAACGCCATACGCGTTTTTGCTGCGTTTTGTAGCTGCATTCGAAAACACCTGGTTCGTGTTATTGTGCCAATGTACCCTCAGAATAAGTTGTAAATTTCAGTTGCCATGGCCCAAGTAATGCAAATTTTGAACCTTTATATAGGCCCAACCATCTGCTCAGAAACACAACACCTTTTATACTACAGAATTGCATAATCAATTGACAATCTACTCATTAAGGTTAGGGAATTTAGGGAATTCAACTGTGTTACAGTAGAAGATTGAATGGGAAACCTGCACAGTTGTACATTTTTATATAATTCATAAATTATGCAGTGATGATCTGAGACTGCAACATCAACATGACAGTTAAAATGCACATTTAAGCATCTGGAAATAACTAAATCTTTTGTATGCTCTCAGTTATGGGTAGGGTTGCAAAATACCAGAAATACAGGATATTTTCAAAGTTGAAGACTGAGAACATAAAGTATAGTTGGTAAAAATTATATTGTAGCGTAATCTTCGATAAAACAATCAGATTTGATGCAAATACAGTTGAGCATCTATGCTATAACAATCAATAACACACTACTCACTGCAGGGCTTTTGAGGCCACACACATGCACTGTGCATTCCTCCATCACATGCACAGTGATTTCTAGAATACTGAACTACTAAAGCTACTTTTTTAGCCCACAGCCCAGATATAGACCGTTGAAGCCACACATCTCAGCCCAAGGACTACATAAAGTAAGTTTTGATGATATTATGACGTAGATAATATTTGATCTATCATTTTTATTTTGCGAATAGTTTTTTCATTCCAGTTGCCAATTACGATCGTCTCTCTCAAGCCAAGAACAATTAAACATTTTTTTTTTATTACAGACAAAACTCATATTTTAGCTGATAAACAACAACCAATGTTCTTCTTAACAATACAGCCATTTCAGGTGCGCAGTCATCGCGTTATTGTGATGTAATTTGGACTAATATTTTTAGGTCAAAATGAGTCCAAATTGGATAAAAATTCCCCTAGACTTTGGGATTTCTATATTTATTTTCCCTATTGGTAACTAACATTATAAAATGGAAAACAATATTTTCTGACCAAATGAAAATGAAGAAATACTAACCCCTTAAATCTTACGACTGAAAAATCTGCTTAAAACCTTTGCCATTGCCTTACTCTCAGATGCATTATTAGCATGCAAATGAAAAGTATTCAATAAAAATCAACTATATTTAGTAATACACAGTTAAAATGATATAATTATATAATTCTATGAGTATTTAGGTGGTCTTTAAATTATTAAAAGCATCATTGTTGACTGAACATACACCATAATCACTAGGTAATCAACAAAAAAGAAAATATCAAGTACTTTCTCTTTTGTTTATTACCTAGCTGTTGTCACATGTTAATTAAATAGAAAAATTAAATAGACAGCAGCCAACCCACTCTGTTTTATTAAGGAGGCTGCTCCATCTAAACCTAACCCAGTTTAAGTAATAATAAATAAAGGCAGTAATATAAAATCTAATTTTTACATTAAAAAAAACAAATTCTGAGTTTTAGTATTCAGTGATTTAATACTTAGGGCAATTTGAGTTTGCAGGTTTGTTGATTGTGTTGACTCGGTACTGTGTAACCATAGTGATGAGATCAGAGTGTTTTCTTCTGCTTTTCTCAATTCTACTCATGTTGCATTTGACCTTCATTACAGGGACAATCCAGGAGCTGGGAGTTGCTAGAGTCTGTGCTGCTTGCTCCTTGATCTGTTTGTCACATTACCCTCACATGTTGAACCAGTGAGTGTGATTATTTGTCACTGGGAACACACCACAGCACACCACACAGTGTGCCACAACCAAATGTGACCTCTGCTTTTGACCCATCTGTGAAGAAGCTCTGATTTGCTCAGTTGGAAGAGTGCAACTGTAGTGACTTGGTAGGTCCGTCTTTTCCCAGAACTCGATCAAACTCTACTCTATCTAGCTCTTTCTAACAAAAAAAGTCTATTCGTTCACTCATACTTCATGTTACATTTCCGGCGGTGCCACGAGCAGGCAGCGGCTAACAGCGCTCCAGTGAATTCAGTATTTTTATACTGATTATCGTTCATTTTTGTCTACTTTCCGTTTTGTTTGTGACCAAGTACGATGCGTATCACCTATAACAGACACATCCTGCTCAAAATCGGAAAGAAATGCACAATTCCTCTGCCAAATCTGCTGTCGGAGACAGAGAAGCCTCTTTGTCCGGTAAGAGTCGTGGAGGCGGTTTGTGCGTCTACATTAACAAACTCTGGTGCACGAACTCTGCTGAAGTGAGTCGCCACTGCTCACCACAGATAGAGTTTCTCGTCATAAAGTGCCGCCCGTTCTACCTGCCGAGAGAATTCTCTGTGGTGCTAGTCGTAGCCGTGTACCTGCTTCCTAGCGCTAATGCTAACCTGGCGCTAGCCAAACTGTAAGAGGCTATTAACAAGCTCCAGACCGCCCACCCGGATGGATTTTTCATCATTGCCGGCGACTTCAACCACGCAAACCTGAAGTCAGTTCTCCCCAAATTCCATCAACATGTGGACTTTGCTACGAGGGGGGAGAACTGCCTGGATAAAGTCTACACCAACGTGCATGGTGCCTACAAAGCAGCAGCGCGCCCCCACATCGGCTCTTCTGACCACGCTACAGTGATGCTGCTGCCCGCATACTCAACGCTGCTGAAACGCACGAGACCTGCCAGGAAAACCATGAGAGTCTGGCCCAGTGGAGCTGTCTCAGCACTCCAGGACTGTTTTGAGTGCATGGACTGGAATGTTTTTAAAGAGGCGGCGACGTACGATGGCTGCGTTAACCTGTTAACGAGTTTGCAGAATCTGTGACCTGCTACATCTCCAAGTGCATAGAGGATGTTACCGTCCTAAAGAACATTACCACTAGAGCCAACAAGAAGCCCTGGTTCACAGCACAGGTGCGTGCATGGCTAAGAGAGAGAGATGCTGCTTTCCGGTCCGGGAATAAAGCTGCTCTTAGAACAGCCAGAGCCAACCTCTCTTGCTCTATCCATCAAGCAAAGCGAGCGCACGCAAAAAAGATCCAGAACCACTTCAACGACACAAAAGACTCTCGCAGTTTATGGCAGGTTATCCAGGCTGTCACTCAGTACAAGCCAGCACCAAGCAGCTGTGAGGGGGACGCCACACTCCCTGAGGAACTGAACAAGTTCTACGCACGGTTTGATGCACTGAGCAACACGCACACGACAAAAGCCACGCCTCCAATTACCAACCTGGGGTGCGTTTCCCGTACAATGATGTAGCTCTTTGCTTAACCACCATTGTACGACGCAACGTTGAAGAAACTAACTAACTAGTCACGACTGTTTCCCAACACCATAGTACCTGTGTCGCAGATCCATCGTTAGAACCATGTTGGTTTGATCTGTCGTTATGACGTTCTTCTTCGATACAACGGCGGAGTAGTGCCATAGGCACATATCGCCCCCTACTGTAAAGTGTTTTTTTATTTTTGTTTTTCTCTTCGGCTCGCATTCAATGCGCTTTCGCAGTGACGTTACGTAGAAGTGATGTAATAATGTCACAAACGCAACATTCATTATTTGTACAATAAAATATATATAGGCATACACAGTTTAAATGTGCTGTTTTCGGATAACAAAGTCTATAACTGTTAGTTATATTTCATTTGAACTCATCTTTTATTTGGTATTGATACATCAGTACAATTAAAATAAAAAGAAATTATGGGATTTGAAAATGCTGGGACTGTGTTGTGAACACCTGTTACCTATTTTGCTCAAGATCATTTCCTATATAAGTCCCTTTGACATACAGCCATGGTTTAATGAGAGTTGACGTGACAAAATGACACGAAAACCACAATTTACTAAAAAAGAGCTTGCAGTTCTTTTGGAGGAGGTGGGAAACAATCAAATCTTGCTTTTCTCCAAATTAAAAAACACAGTTACAAATTCTGGCAAAAAACAAATTTGGAATGAAATCGCACAAAAAATTAATGCTTCTGGAAATGGGTATGAGAGAAGCCCAGAGGAAGTCAGAAACAAGTGGAGGGACTTTGCAAGTGTGACCAAACGGAGGACTGCAGCACGTAGAAGGGAAGGAAAAAAGACTGGAGGGGGTATCAATTCAGTTCCTCCTCTGAATGAGGAGGAAGAAAAAGTTTTGGCCATCCTGGGGCCTGAAGCATTTGAAGGGATCCATGGAGGTAATGATGCATGTGCAGCAACCAGGCCTCAAACATCAGGCCTCCTCCAGTCTATCCCTCCAACAACAGGCATCCAGTCTGGCCCTTCATCATCAGGCCTCCAGTCTGGCCCTTCAGTATCAGGCCTCCAGTCTGGCTCTTCAATACCTGGCCTCCAGTCTGGCCCTCCAACAACAGGCATCCAGTCTGGCCCTTCATCATCAGGCCTCCAGTCTGGCCCTTCAATATCAGAAGTGGGTCCTGGTCCTGGGCTATTGCTCCCTTCCCCTGATTCACCTCAGTCTGAGGCCTCCTCATGTGCTGAGCAATGTCCTCCTGATATCCCAGAACACCAGCCATTAATCTCCCGGCAAAGGAGAAACAGGGGACGTTGTGGCTGCAGTGAAAGGCTGCTTCAGTCTGAGAAAAGAAAAATAACCGAACTCCAGGCAATCAGGAAGGAATTGACAGCCCTGAGGGAGCAGCAAGACAGACATCATCAGGAGGTAATAGCCTATAGGAGGGCCAAATTAGAACTGTTACAACAACAGGCCAGCAGGCCCTCTTTAACCATGTTTTTACCACCTGACAGTAAGTGCAAATGGCATTATTCTTTTATTGCTCAGTATGTAAAGTCAAATCATGTATGGCTGACAGCTTTGTACCTTTTAGAAACTGTGTATTTTCTTTTCACAGATTCACAGATGTAATCCACTTCATCTTCTTTTTATTTTTCTTTGGCTACATTGTTGGCCACCATGCCTCCCAAAATCCAACCCCTCGTCCTTGTCGTGGGAGGTGGAAACAGACTGGGTCTGGCAAATGGGGCTCTGGTGAAGCTGTGTGGGTTTGCAGTGATAAAGCAGTTCAAAGCCTTCATCAGCTGATCTGAAAT
>JAVGVS010000469.1:0-128703 GCA_032718565.1 Distichodus sexfasciatus | reverse complement strand
TCAGTCATTCGTAAGCATGGAATTAGTTTCCACTGTTTTGCAGACGATACACAGTTATATATATCGGCTAAACCAGAAGACAGACAGCAATTTCAGAAAATGGAAAAATGCTTATGTGACATAAAAAAGTGGATGTCGGACAACTTCCTCCAGCTAAATCTGGACAAGACTGAGGTCCTTCTTACTAGCACTAACGCCACCAGAAGTCAGCTATCTGACATCACGGTCAGTCTTGATGGATTATCCATTGTACCAAGTAATGTTGCTAAAAACCTTGGTGTTACTTTAGACTCCAATCTTTCATTTGATGTACATGCTTCTAACATTAGTCGCACCTCCTTCTTTCAACTCCGTAATATTGCTAAACTAAGAAACGTGCTATCCTTTCAAGATGCAGAGAAACTAGTTCATGCATTTATTACCTCAAGACTCGATTACTGTAATGTCTTATTCTCTGGTTGTCCAAATAGGTTGTTAAATAAACTCCAGCTAGTTCAGAATGCAGCAGCCAGAGTCCTCACTAAAACTAAAAAATATGATCATATCACCCCAATTCTATCCTCACTCCACTGGCTACCAGTAAAATTTCGTGTCGACTATAAAGTACTTCTCTTGACCTATAAAGCTCTAAATGGTCTTGCACCGCAGTATGTGAGTGACCTCATTTGCACTTACAATCCGGCGCGTACGCTTCGATCGCAAGACGCAGATCTTTTAGTAATACCTAGAATAAAAAACGCTACCGTGGGGGGAAGAGCATTTGCTCATAAAGCGCCACAATTGTGGAATAAACTACCCGTTAGTGTTCGGAGCTCAGAAACAATCTCTGCTTTTAAGTCAAGGCTTAAGACTTACTTGTTTAGTCAGTCTTTTGGTTATTAAAATCCCTTTTTCTTAGTTAAAGGCGAGATCTGGGGGTTCATGGTCATTTGAGATTAAAGGTGAAAGGGGGGATTGGTGCTGTCATCCTACCACTCTGCTGATCGCTCAAGTTTGCAGACGGTGGTTTGGTGTGATGCCGAGACCCCTGGAAGCCCTCATGTCTGTGTTACCTTCCAGCTCTCCCTTCTTAGCTAGGCTGCCATAGCTACTCTAGCATTGCCGGAGGTTAGGTTAGGGCACTTAACTTTCTCCTCTCTCTTCTTCTTTTTCCGAGCTGTTCCCGAGCTGATCCTGGGATGGCGCTTGGCTGACCGAACCCTCACCGGGACTCTTTGGAGATGCCCCGAGCTGACACTGACCATCTCGACCCTACCAAGCTGACGCTGATCAACCGAACTCACCAGGAGTCCCGGAGACGTCCTGAGCTGACGCTTGACCTTGTCAACCCTCCCGAGCTGATCCTGACCCAGTGAACCCGCACCAGGACTCCATGGGGACATCATCATGAAACCAACTGGGATTGGACCCTATGGACATCTACTGACTTAGCAGCACAATACTGAACTAATTTCAGCTTAATGTTGCTGAGAGGGTCCTGCAAGTGGCCCATCAACAACCCGGGATTCAAAATATCCCTTGGACTATTTTTGTATCTTTGCTTCTTTAAATAACTAACAACTCATCTTGAACTATTGCTTGTTGTACATTAAATGTTTGTGCACCCGGTCGCCCAGAGGAGGATGAGGTCCCCCTCCGAGTCTTGGTTCCTCTCAAGGTTTTTTCCTATTAGAGGGAGTTTTTCCTTGCCACTGTCGCCTCAGGCTTGCTTGTTGGGGGGTTTAGGCCGGTTATATGTAAAGTGCTTTGTGACAATGACTGTTGTTAAGAGCACTATATAAATAAATTTGAATTGAATTGAATTGCATAAAACTAGTTATGTGTTTGTAGAGCTGGGCGATATGAACAAAAACATTATCACAATATTTTTTGTCACATTGATCGATTTCGATAATTATCACGATATATTATCATATTGCGGGGTTTTTGGATTCTTATACAGACTGAATGAACAAGTTAAAATAATCAAACAATATTTAGCAAATAATTTTCAACAAATTTCTACTTGAAGCGCTCTGAGCACTGCAGCAAAAAAATGTCTCCACCGACATCTTTTCTTCTCACTGAAGGCGCTCAGCACTTGCAGGATTTGTTTTAAAAATAGCCGCTGCCAAAAAACAGCAAAAGAGAGCTGTCAACACCTCACTTCCAGAACGCCTTCTCGGTGCTTGTTGTTGCTAAGTTACGAAAAGCCTCATTGGGTACTTTCACATTTGTATTTTATCATCTTTTTTCCAAGGCGGACGTAGTCAAGGTGGGACGCATTTGTTGTCAAAGCAGCTGCCGTAACTATAAAGCGCTGCGGGAAACCCTGCATTTTCATCCCTTTATTCACTCACCACGCCGTCCTGGTTTTTGTTAATCTTGAGGACTCCAACAGGTGGCAGTGTAAACCATAAAAGCGTCCAGTCCGCCATTAAGTGACAGAAGAAGAGAAAGAAGTAGAAAGTGGCAGTGCGAGAAAACACTCTTGTTGTGAAATGAGGGAAGAAAGAATTTTAGCTGGTACTGCAACTCTCGTAAATTTATGACGACATGCTCAGCGGAAACGTCTAGATACCGCTGAGAACGCGTGGCAGCCATGATGCGTGTGCATAAGCGCTCTGAACGTTAAGTGTATCTCGGCACGCGACTATGGCAAGCCGTTTTAACATTTAATAGCCCGACTGGATATGTACGTCAGATATCCGTAGTTCAGTTCTTCCCAGTCAAAATAAACATTCCAGATATGTAAAACGACGTTCTTCCTATCTACAATGAACATTACAGATATCTCAAGCCTCATTCTTCCCAGTACAAATGACGTCACTTTCCCCATTCATGTCTTTTGGGTTTTCACTTTTAGATATCCAAAACGACGCCCATACGCGACCACATTGCTAATGTTTACCACGCGGCTTTTTCGTGCGCTATGGGCAAATTTGCATCATTCCCCGCGATTGGCTGTTGTGCTGGTGTTATGCCAAGCTACGTGATCGGCCAAAGATACTGTCTATCTCAACGCGCTGTCGCATAGTGGGCAAACAAGTGTGATCGAATTTTATAGCTTACGTTTATCATCGTTATCGTCATCACATTTTTCTCGACAAAATATCAAGATCATTTTATCGCCCAGCACTATTTGTTTGTAATCTTAATCTTATCCATGTTTATACTTGTTTGCATACTGTTCAGGCCTTTGAATGCTACCTTGTTAAAATACTTATTTGGTCAATTCAAGTAGTATGCTGCTTTTGTTTGGTCACTCATTTTTTAGTTCCTGTCACTTACCTTTTAAAACTAATTACTTAAGCTATACAAAATACCAAAATGCTTTAATGCAAGTCATTTATTAGTCCTTTAGCCTAAACACCACAAACAGAAACAAAATGTAGCAACATTAACTGATGAATTTATTATATTCAACACAGTAACTTCAAATCCTTTTACAATGCCATCCACTTACTAATTGCCTAAAAAAAAAGTCAACTTTTTCTTTTATGGTTTCTATGTCTTCCATGTCACGGGGAATCCCCTGAATAAACATGTCATCTTCTGTGTATATGAAAAAATCACACCAGTCAAATCAACATTCCCTGGATCTGCCAGTAATAAGGATGGGATCGCCTCAGTGTGTGTGTACCCTCCCTGATCATAATGTAAGGGCAGTCCACATAGCTTATTATGTTTGGGCATTTTATTTCCAACAGGCCAAACACTGGCTGATAATCTAGTGATAATACCTTAACACCACTGCAACCACTTAGTCCCAGTAAGCACCATTTTACACAAATTCATCTTACCATCCTCCTTGCCTTTCTGTGTTTTTCTTCTTACGCCCCTTAACAGTGGGTCCTCTGGCAGTCCGTTGATCCTCTCCATCTGTGGAAGATGATGCTTTAGTACAGAGAAAGAACTAAAGACTCAGATTCAGGGCATCTGACGTGTTTAGTGGGCTCACCCAAATCATCGTCATCAGAATCATCATCATTATTACGTTTTCTTTTAGTTGCAGTCGTCTTTTTCTTGATGGCGGGTCTTCTGGCAGTCTGTTGTTCCTCTCCATCTGTGAAAAATGATGTTAGCAGAAAAAAATTACAAAGATGGCAGCTTAGAAAGATGGCAATACTACAATGAATTGGGGCAGTTGGTAGCGTAACGGTTAGGCTATGTTCACACTTAGCGTCTTTTTTCAAACTGCCAGCATCTGTTTTACATTATAACCCTATGGAGTGAACCGTTTTTTCAAAAAAGTCCTGAGCACTTTTTTAAACGCCACCGCCGGCGTCTTTTTCTGCAGCTCAGAGCGTCTTTTCAAGTTGAAAAAAGTTCAACTTTTCTGAAAAGAACGCCCTACGTCAAGCGCCTTTTTGACAGCTGACCAATGACAAGCCAGCAGCGAGACCTGTCGTTTCCATAACAACAAGAACAAAAAAAAAATGGAGACGGTGCCGGTAGATAAACAGTTTTTTTTTTTGCTAAAAAAGCGCTGTTGTCAACTTTTTCTTGTCAAAAAAGACGCCAAGTGTGAACATAACCTTAGGGTAGTCACTGGTTCAATCCTGGACGTGTAAGTTACTACTGAGGTACTCATGAGCAAGGCACCGTTCCCAAGCACTGCTCCCCGGGCGCTGCCCGTGTCAGCTGCCCACTGCTCCTTTACGAATAGGTCAAATGCAGAGCTCACACTTTGTTGTGAACACAATCTTGTTTCTGTGAGAGCCATTAATTTTACATTCTTTCTGACAGACCCTGCATTCATATTTCATATGATACCTCAGGTACCATATGACAGTTACTGTGTGCACGAAATAATCACTAGAAACTATCTATAAATGGCTGTATTGTGAGTAGAATTGTATTGTTGTTGGGTTTTTTGTCCAGTTAAAATATGAGTTTTGTCTATAATAAAGGGGGAGATTTGACTGAACTTCATGTAAGAGCCGCGAGCGCTCAAACTCACTTGTGCATGTGTTTACACAGCTGATCGGCGAACTGCATAATAAACATTCTAATAAGAAAGCTATGGAAGTGGACAATCCAAAATTTCTATACCTTGCCTACTGAGAACATCACTTCATAGACAGTGAGTTCCATCACAGCTAGAGTCCAATGGATGTAAATCCGTTATAGCGACCGAGAGACAACTGTATTTGAGACCCCTTTCTGCAACAGGTTGCTGGTAGGGAGAGGGCGATAGTGAGTGGGCGTCAGACGAGGCCTCACTTCGGTTTGGCTTTAATCACGTAAACACGGGCTGAGAATGTCCGCTCACAATTAAAAGCCGTTTCTTGCTTTTTAATTTAGGCTTTTTCTTAGATTGATCACAACATCCTGTTTCGGCCGTGTTTAAATGTCTTTCGGCCGAAAACCGAAAACATGTTTTGGTCGATTTTCGGCACTAAAATTGTCGGTGCCCCAATTTTCGGTAATATCATTTAAAGGCGGCATGCCATCTGATGCTTTAATTTACCTTAGCAAATTAGTCAGAAAGATGAGGAGTTGGGGCCATGTATGGGATCTGACATGTTAGTAACCTAAAAAGGCTTTTATTTGCTCCTAACATTTTTTACATTATTTGCTTAATTTCCCAGGGAAACTTTGATTTGGATTTGTCATTATGTTAACGCTGTTTCAGAGTATTGTGTTGTTTATTAACCTATTTATTGTTGTCACATTGAGTATCTTGTAATACAAAGTTGAACATATTGCCATAATATTGCACATTTTTACTTATGTTAACTAAACTGGTTATATTCTGGTGCAGAAATTAGGGCTAGGTGCATGTTACGGTAATAAAATATATGACTGTATGTCATCTATTTTTACTTTTCAATATTAATGTGCTTTTTCGGGTGTACACCAATCTAGTAGGCTTTAATAAACTTATATCTATATGAATTTTATGTCTCTTTCTGTCATTCACTCATGACTCCCTCTTGCATAGGTCTTTTTCAGAACTCTGTGCTGTGCTTATTGGTCTGGGTAGAGTCGTTTATATACACAGCACACCTGACATGAACATGTGCGCACATGTTCAACTTCACCTCAGTCATCACTCACACCTCTCTAATTGTTTTTCCTGTTTCATGGTTCTGTTTTAAACATTTCACATGAATTGCTTTTCACATGACTGCTTTTACTGAAGCCTCAATGTGTATGAATTAAGGAAATTGAAGCAATACAAAATTTTAATGTGCAGGATAAATGATTTTAGGATAAATAAGTGTATGATTGATAAGCCTGTTAGGTGTAGGGTCAATTATATTTAATATTATAATAAAACAATACATTGCACTATGGCAATTTAAGTATGTAATGATACCCGAAACTTAAAAAATTGGCATACCTAATTCTCATATAAATATAATCTTTGCTGATTAATCACACTAGTCATATAATTATAGTTAGTTATTATATTATAGATTCAGAATATGTACAATAGTGCAGCTAAGCCACAGCAAACATAAGATGAAGGAAAACACACTTGTGTAGCAAGTCTGTTGTCAGTGTCAGATGCCACATAACTGTAATAATGTCTAGTTTAAAAGTTTTCCTCACATAAATAAGGTAACTGATTATTACAGGCTTACATATATAATATTGTACGATTCATATTTCATATTCAAAGAACAAACTAATTACTGTCACTGTGTGAAGTTGTCTGTATCTGGACTTCCAGAAAAAAGCACAGAAAAGGATTTGGTTGTGACTTTTTACAGTGGGTGAAAGCAACAACAAATCATACAAAGACAATGGTCATAAGTCCAAAAACATGGTTAAAAGGTCAAAACAGCAAAAACAGCATTCAAATGTGAATGAAAAATCTCAGTTAAAGAGAAAACAGAAAATTTACTAAAACAGAGAAATAACAAAATAGTCAACAGGTATGGCAGTACTCCATAATGAAATAATGGATCACACAATCCTTAAGCGGAGAGCAAACAGGAAGCAACAGAATACTATGTGAATCCAAGAAGCAATAATGTCTCTAGTGGCTTGGAGGCAGCATAGCATCACTTTAAACACAGTAATTGGTGACTATTTTCTATTTATCTTACAAGAATTTGGTATTTGCATGTACCTTAAAATATGCCTAGTTAGATTAATGTGGAAGTATTAGTTAGATCCCATATATGAGCACTTAAACTCTGTCATTAGTGCAAAATGTTGTCCATAAAATGGATTTTATTTGGAATTCCACACAATTTCTTGATCTCATCTAATGGTCAGCATGAAATCCCAGGGCCTTGGAGGTTGGTTTCCATTTCATTGATAACAAGATCCTTCAGTTTACACAGTTTATTACCTTGTGAACTACACATAGAACACATTCCTTAAATGCTGCACTTTCTCAGGTAATAAATGGGGAAAAATCTATTCCAAAAGAGGATTTGCCATTCCAGAAATCTTCTTATTAGAAATATTTACCCCAGTTTAGAGTGCATTCATATACATATGCAACATAAGTAGAAGATAAAGCATACAATTTTGTAATCCAAATACATACTGGGTTGACTAAACATCTTCTAACAGGAAATTAGTTTATGACATGAAAAGCAGCTATGGGTCCGAACTGTTTCAGAGGAATGTTGTTCAATTGTACAAACAAAACCAGTTTTTAAACAGCTTATGGTAAACTTATCTGCACATAGAAATCTAAACACTTTATTGCTAATATGTGCAGCAAAACATTACACAGGGAACAATATACGCCATTGAAGATAAGAGACATAAAACTAGATTTTTACTTAAATAAGATAAAAGTTAATACATAGAGTGAAACTTCATGCAATCTTGTGACTAAACCTCTTAATAATCACCTTTTTTCAAACAAGAGATACAGATATCTGAAACAGCATGCTTTAAAATTATGCATGCTGTAAAAACATGGAATGCCACCTTAACATGGAAAAAACAAATGAGTGACTAATAAGATGTGCAATGTTGATTATGACTACACTTAACTCAGGTAAAATGTCTTACACAGTGTGGCCTTTCCCTAATTATGTTCGGTATTGACGGAGGAGCGTTCCGAATTTAGGCCCACATGAACAAACAAAATGTAGAGAGTATGTGTGCCTTTGTCTCTGGTAAACATGGGGAACATTTTTCACATATCTTCACCTCAGTGTTACAAAGAATTCCCCCTTCCCCATTCAAGTGACCAGCTTTGTTATTACAGACAGTGTGTGCGTGGGTGTGTGTATGTGTGCGTGTTTGCATGCATGTATACACTTTTTAGAAACATTTTACAGCTTCACCTATTACCAAGTAATTTTAGGGGAACAGTTAGACATTACATTTCAGTTGTTTCATGTCCCATTGTTTATGAGTTAGCACACGTTCTGGTTCATATATGGTCATTTTTGCCTCTCGACTGTTGCTGGATAGAAATAGTTTTGGAGATTGGAGGGCTACTACTGCAAAAAAAAGCACTGATACATGCATAAAAAACTAGAAACACTTGCACAATCACTACATCTACAAGAATATTGGTACGTCATCAAGATATTGACAGTGTTCTATGGCAGATAATATCAGTTTTGTATGTCTGTATGTCAACATGATATTTGGAGAGTATAAAACAATGGTGTGGCATTAAATAGATAAATTAGACAGATTTACAATGGGGAATCCTTTACAAACTGATTAAGTATGGGGGTAGGACTGGTGCAGTGGTGTGAGTGATTGAAACCCTTACACCATAAGATTTGGAGGTTTGTATTCAAAGAACCACAGCGGGGCCCCTGTGCAAGACCCTCAACCCCAAAAGTTGCTCCATTTAGGTGTAATTAAGTATTCAATGTAATTAAGACAATGAAAGTCACTCTGAATAAGAGTGTCTGCTGAGCAAAAAAAAGAAAAAGTAATTGTGATTGGGTGAATGTTGTCTTAATGAATGATGTTTTTATACATCATCTCATACATCCTCAATACAAAGCAAGTTTAAGTATGCAAAAAAACATCCCTCTGTGACTCACTGTAGCCTGCACAACTTGTATGTTTTGCACAGTTTTGTATGTTAGTGGGAACATTTCAGAGCAAACCTACATCTGAAAATGTCATGCATTATGGAAAATGGTCTACACAAAACTCATCTTATCAAAATGCTAAAACTGACACATGCTTACCAGAGCTCTGAGTCAGCAAAAAATGGTAAACATCATACTGTACAAACCAAATGTAGAGAATGACTACAACACACAGTCAGACAAACAGAAGGGTGAGGAGTTGGGGTCTTGTGTGGAATTGAACATATGTGTAATATCAACTACAGGGTGTGAAACTGTGGTTAGGAGCCATATTTCTTTGACATGTCTCTGGTCAAAAGGACATAGTGTATCTCCTTAGAACTCCTTATTTCATACTTTTTATATATCATTATTTTGAGTATTTTGTATTAAAAACAGATTAGCAACTCTTCTTTAAAATCAAACTGAAAGTAACTAACTTTGGTTTGAGAGCAGCTATTAGTTGTTGCATTTTGCTCCACAATTGTGTGTGCAGTCACAGAAGCTGTTTCTTTTGGGTAGTAATTCTGAAGAGGTCACACCCTATATTTGGGTTAAATTAATTAAAGGAATGTATCTGAAAAATCTGTTAAATCACTTAACTTTATGACAAGTTTTTAAAACAAGCTGAATACAATATAGATTATTAATATAATATCCTTTGGCATTTTTAATCAAGTCATTTTCTAATAATTGGATAATTTACTTTCTAAGGAAGCTTTACTTCAGTATGGGTTTCATGTCTATACTTCACACATAATCATAATACTTAATGCCTCTGCTAAATAATTACTTCTCGCAATTATAGTATTAATCACTCACAATTATAGTATTAATCACACACCCCTATCCAGAATTGACTTCCATTCCTAATTATCAATAGAGTTCCTAAAATAAGGATTCAATCTCCAGTCTTATGGTCACCATTGTTTAACTTATCCAACCACCACTAGTACCACCCATTTTAAATTGTTGCACAACTTAAGGATATATATTAAGTGGCAGTTCTTTGATGACCCAGGATTTACAATCCCATTGCATTTCCTAGTCACAGGTAAAGTCTCTCTGTAGCAAATTTGGGTTAAGGGCCATGCTCAGGGCCCTGATGCTGATGGCGCTGGACGTAGGACACAGACATCAACCTTCATAGGAGAATATCCAATCACCAGGCAACCACCAAACTTTGATTTGAAGCCCCATAGTTTCTGTGAGACGGTCACATCGAACACATCATGTGTTCTGACATCTGGAGTACCTTATGTTTAATCAGCAGTTATCATAAGTACATGTGTGTGTCTTTGCATTCATTTTCAGACAATCCTCCTAGAGCAGCTAGGGGTTGAGGGTCTTACTCAGGGGCCTAATAATGGGTTTTGGGGTTTTTTTTTTTTTTTTTTTTTTTTAGATCTCCTGGGATTTGACCTCTGTGTAGGAGTGTTTGTAGGAGCAGACAGGATAGGGAAAGAGATTTATCTGTCTGGTTCAAATGATCCTTGATGCCTATTCCTATGCACCCCACAGGAGAAAAAGAGCCAACACAAATACACACAAGATTTGGAGGTGTATGTTGCTTTTTGCAGGGTCATGTTATTCACCTTTCAAAATTTCTGTGTCAGATTACAGTCTGTCTTTTGATTAATGATTCACCAAAATCCTCATGGCACACGCACACACACAAATTCAATCTTTAGGTGCTTTCTTAAGGTACACTCTAAAAAACAAATCATTGGTTCAACAAAAAAATAAGGTAACCTTTTCCATTAAACCTTTTGTAACTTAGTACAAGAACTGCATTGATCCCACACAACATTATAAGCAGAGTGAATTTTTTTTTCTGCAGTAAAAGGTTTTCAAGTAACTTATGTTCTATCATTATGCTGTTTTTAATAATAATATTTTCACACCCCAACTTGTGTTAAATTAGTCAGTTGGACTATGGCAGATTAACAAGAATGCTATCCTCGCTCAAATTATCGACATTCAACAAGGCAGAACACTAAAAATGCAGATTACATTATCATCACCATCAAAAGAAAAAATACCTACATTTGGAACACTCACCATATGAAAGATGCAAGCTCCTTTGTCGTTGAAAAGGTCAGAACATGTCCGGGCATAAGAACTGGAAAAAAAGTTGTAAAATTAATTTAATTAAGTTACTGGAACTTTAATTAATCTATTTATTCAGTAATTAACTTAATGTTTTAAGTTCAGATTAGTCAAGATAGTATGTTTTAACAAATAGGTATACTTTATGTGTCATCAGAGCTGAAAAAAACCCCAAAATATCTTTAAGCAAAAGCCTAACATCATCATAGAACTTGAAGAATATACTTAAGTAATGGCTAAAGGTCCTGTGAATTACTTTTTAGAGTGTACTTTCATTGATTTCTGACAATGCTTAAGTAATATTATACTTATGTTTATTTCATGAGGATTGTCCCTTGTGTACTCAAATTTGCTCACAAAGTCATAAAATTGGACAAATATGTATATTTTTCTACAAATCTAACAGGTTTTCTATCATTTAGAGGTCAATCAAGCTATTGTCACAATAGGGTGAAAGTGGTCTAATGGTTAGGACACTCGCCCCTGAAACAAGAAGCTGTGGGTTTGAATTCTACCTCCTGCACTACTAGCTTTGGGTCTCCGAGCAAGACCCTTGACCCCAAGCTGCTCCAGGGGGAATATCCCTGGAAGTTAGGAAGTTAAAGTTGCTCTGGATGAGAGTGTCTGCTAAATGTCGTTAAACTAAAGGTAAACCTCAAGGTTCTTTTACTCCTGTGACTTCTAGATACTACACAACCAATCATAACTTCAGTAACTTGAATCAAACCTTTTGACTCTTAGATTTTCAAGAGATGCTACAAGATTTTTTTTTCTAATGAGGTCCAATCCTCACAAATAAAAATGGGCTTCCCACAAAATCTGACGGATTTCTATAATTCTGGGAAGGTCCTTGCAACCCCATTAAATATAAATAAAAATGCATTCTAAATCTTTGTTACAAAAGCATTTTACATTATGAGGTCATCCCTCACATAGAAAAAAATCCTCCCAAAGCCACACACAGGGCTGACCAGGGGCAAACCGAAATAAGTTTCACAGAGAAACTTTCAGGTTTCCACAAGCTCTAAAAGGAACGAAAGCTCATCTCTGGGCTACAATATAGATCTGTAGTGGTTTCTAGGCCTGAAAATCACCTCGGAGATGTTTGATGCAGGCATGTTGACAAGACTGTTCTGGCGATCATAAAGTAATGATGTCATTGTTCCTGCAGCAGACTCAGGCCATGGAATGTTAAAGGTTGTTGACTGAGGCAGAGGATTGTGGGTAGTGTGTGCCGAGGGATATTAGGGTGCGAGGGCTGAGTCAGCTGCCTCACACACTCACAGCAAATATTTAAAACTAAACACACATCCTACCCACACACTGTACACACACACTCAACAATTACAAACTGCTGTCACTCTGGAAAGCTACCAATACTATGTTTGTTTGAATTGTAATTTATGGAACATGCTATGTTAGCATGCTATGTTATACATGATGGCATGCGCAGTGATGAATGGCCACGTAAAAAAATGACAGTGATAAAGGGTGACTGTATGCTCAAGGGAGGAGCAGAGTATCACCATCTTGTGAACTAAGTCCACTATTCACTGTATATACTGTACTCTGTCCCTGCCTTCTTCTCACTAGTGTAAAAGGGACTCTGTGTGAGTGTGTAGTGAGTCACTACACACTTACACAGAGTCCCTTATCCAAAAGTGAATTTATATGATTTGACACGTAAACAACAGTGACGCAGACGCTTCTTAAACCGGTGTTTAAAAAACACACCCAAATTTTAGACACTGAGTTAACAGCAACCTTTGATAGTGCTAGGGAACATGTTTTGTATTTTGCAAAAACTAGCAAGTTCATTATGTAGCGATAATGAACTGTATTTTGTATAATGTGTGAATCTGCACCTGCTGAAGTCATTTGCTAATTACTGGGATAGTCTTTCTGGAGCAGCATGGGGTTAAAGGTCAGGCTCAACGACAAATCTCCACTGCCTGTTGTCCAAGTAAAATTGTTTCAACTTATCGCAAGGACCTCCAGTGACACTTTCACAGTGTTGTTTTTACTGGTGCTGCGAACCAGTCAGAGCTATTGGGGTCAGAAAAACCGGGGAGGGGTCCTGGCCACATTTTGCTATCTTTGCAATTTGCATCCATTGACATCCACAATTGCTAGATCTAAAGTATACTACAATTAAATCTAGCCTTTAACCAATTTAAATAATAGCAAATCATTTTGCAAATACAATGTACAGTGTGGTCACTGGGTGGTACAATTAAGTAAGCCAGCACTTCTTTTTCTCTTTCTGCTATGCTTTTACATAAACGTCTTAAAGCCTGAAATCTCATTCTGCAACACCAGTATGTTGTTTCTTTCCAGAACTCATTTACTTTCATCCTGCAGTTCTGTACTGCTGGAGTCAGTTTCCACCTGAACGCGAAGGAAGTAAAAGAAATGGAAAGTGGCCATTAACTTGGCTTGTCATTTGTATTCTGAATAGACATTTGAAAAATCTCTTTCCCCTCCTTGACCGAACTCTTTCAACCTCTTTTCTTTCCCTCATGAACAAACAAAGAAACAGATGCTAAGGTCAGAGTGTTTGGTGGGCAAACACCCTCACAGCTAATTGAGTTTGGTGTGTGTGAGAATGTGAGTGTGCACATGGGAGTGTGTGTGTTTTCTCTGTTCGCTTATACCACAGTCACAGTCCTTTTTTTCTAGTGGCATGACTTACTGCGTGAAAAAGGTGATTTTGGATAAATAGGAAATAGGATGCCACAAAAAATGTACTCTTACTTCCACTATTTGGCTCATTCATTAAACACAGATCTTAAACAAAAATGAATGTCCCGTTCACACGTCAAACCTCAAATTCTCAAGAGATCCACACTCATATCATCAAGTAGTGATTGCAATGAGGGCCAACATCACATTCTACAAGCATTACATTTCATAGAAACCCCATTAATCTGACTCACTGCCTTGTTCCTACACTGTAGTTGGCTCATAGCTCTGGTTTATTTAATTGTTCTTCACATTTATTGCTGATCTAGCTAAAGAGGTAAGTCCAGGTCAAATGTTTGTTTGTTTTTTATCAGAAGCATCCGTCTTTCTTTCTTTCTTTACACCTGACAGTGAGGACATAAAACACTGATAACCCCAAGATAATTTTGAATGGAGGTCAACTGGGGGAGCATTCCCTACTAACCATGTGTTTGGACTAACTTACAGCGTTTTAATGTGGCCACACTTGCTTGATTTTTTATTCAGAACCTGTGATCTTGCACTACTTGTGGTAAAAGCATGGAGTAAGTATTGATCAAGCTGGTAAATCCATCATTGTCTTGTCACCTGATCTGTCCTTCCAATGAAGCAGATTGTGTGGCCTGGACAAAATAATTAGAATAATAGTGGGAATTTGGTCTAGTTTAAACTAGCTAACCAAAAACTAGAATCTATTCACTCTGTATACAGGCCTTTCCCTTTTATCTAAAAGTATATTCTAACTTGATGCAAGGTGGTTGACACAAATTTGTTTGGTACATTTGTGGTGCTTAGTTATGGTGCCACGTTACAGTCTGGTTTTAATGTAATTACGTACTATGTTGAACATAGGGTTAAGCATACAGCCATTTTTGTTAATAAGGGTTTCAGTGTTTAGAGCAATACAGACAAAAGAAAAAAGGAACACATACTATAAAACTATAGAACTATAAAAGTTTGTCATTAGTTATATCATTAGCACAAGCTGGATAGATCTTACACAGTTATTTCAGAAAGTCAAACATGTTACTGTTTAGATTTAGTATGACTAAGACAACTCAGTGACATGTATGCTGAAAATCTCCACCTCTCTCTGTCCTCTCTCCCCACCCCTGATGGCTGACTCCACCTTGTTGAAGATATAAAGTGAGTGTGTGTAGAACTTTGCTTGTTTAAGTAGAATCATTCCTCCACTGAGCTGCTGAAAGGTTTCAGAAGGTTTTGTGTGTTTGCTTGTAGATTATCATTGAGATTATCACTGATACTGGCCGCTGTCAGAAAGGAGAAGGTAAGCCATGTTTTATCCTATTTGTAGCATAATAGAGGTAGTCTGAATTGACTTATTACAAAGTGAAAATGGTTGCTATTGAATGTATCCTGTAGCTGGTTTAATATTTTCTACAACCAATTTTGATAATGAAATCAACGTTACAGAACAACGTTACACAAAAGTCCTTTGTCGTGTTTTTGTTACATAGACTTAAGCAAGGATATTCCAGGTGTTACTAGATGCACATGGGATGTTCAACTTCTCATATGGTTTTAGATGTTGGATGATGTCTACAGGGTAGTAAAAAAGCTTGAATAGGCTGTAATATCATACGATTCAACACAGCTTAGGCTGTAAATGAAGATTTGTGGACTATACATTTGTTTCAAGATGCTAACCTATTGGTTATTGTTGGACTGATGCTAGACTGTGTAAAATTTGATCAGACTTGAAGAACTACATCACAGCTTAACTACAACTTAAAGTGGGATGCAGCATTTTTCTGTAGGGACTGACAGCCAGATACTGTACTTAAATGTGACTGCACAGTGACTAATGCATTGTGACAGTGCCACCCTCTGGTCAATGGTACTGGATTTATTTGTGTGTGTGTGTGTGTGTGTGTAGCTGTGCATGGGGGAGAGTCAGTGTGAGCTCACAATGTATTTGAAGGGTTTAAAGCAAATTTTCTAGAACAATGTCAATGGCCAAATACTGCCTACAAATATTTTAGAGAAGCTGAGTCACAGTGTGTCAAGCTGTCCTCTAGACAGGAGGAAGGACTATAGTCCATTAAGAGCACCTCAGTGTGTTCACACTGACTCCATCTTTTGTCTTATCTAGAGCAATTTTACTTTTCTAAGATCAGTAAACGTCTGTTGACGCAACTTAATGGTTTATGGTGTTGAATAGGGTCAAAATTGTTGTAGTGCTGAAGACTGGTCAGGTTTGAACCTATGACCTCCTGATTTTTCAGTTATTCTAAGCTGTTTTACTCATTCATTTTTTCTGGGACTCTGTGAAAATGCTCCTTAATGAATGGAGAACTGACAGAATGTGACAGAATATACTTTGTCTTATTTTGCATAATCGGATTGTTTTGTTACTTTTTTTTTGCCCCTTATTGTTATTTAATATCTGCAAAATATTTGTTAACAAACTGTTTCAAATATTTTTATCTTCATATTTTATAATTCAACTTACAAATAGTATAAGATATACTCAGTTTGATGAAACTATACTCTATTATGATACATAAGTAAAGTGATTGCTTTGCATATAGTCTTGTTAATATTAGCAGCTTTCACTCTCTACTTGACTACAATAATAATGAAAGACATAACTAGATTTCTATTCACAGCAGTTGTTATTTAGTACATTTTGCCTGCAGTAGTTGGGGAAAAAATAATCTTTCGAAACTTCATACTCACAAAATTCCTAATTGTTCTAATCAAATAAGATGATTAGAACACAACGAAGCATGTTCTTGTTACTCTGTGCCAACATGACAATTGTTTTTGCCATAGTCTGGTCTTTATATTAAAATGAAAAGCATTTGACAATAGCCATCATAAAAACATTAAAGTAATTTAAGAACTTTGAACCAGTAATTTTCTGTAATGTCTACAGCAAAACGATTCTTCTCGTTAAATATGATAGTCTACTTCCTGTCTACTTTCGTCTGTTAAGAAAGTCATATAATTGAGTTCATGCTGTAGCACTATGAGGACAGTTCTTGTCAAAACAGGTATGTATGCATTTACAATTCAGCTCATTAAATGTGAATAAAAAACTAGTGCCCTAGTGACTGCACATTTGCTGTTATATTTTACATCTGCATTATCTGCATTAAATTTTAAGATAACTGTAATATAACTGTTCAGTAGACAATAACTTTAAAATATGTTTCTAAAGATTTATGTATATTGTAAAAAAGACATGCAATTTACTCCTGGTACAGTGGCATTTCAGCAAGACAATAATAAAAAGAATACGTTTTTTGCGGTCTCTTTGTGTGTATGTGCGTGTGGGTGAGGCAGGTAGGGGGTAGAGGTGCTTGTGTGTATTTCTTTAAATAACTTGTTTGCCCTATGAGGTGTTCTTTTATGTCTAGCTTTGTGGTAGAAGCTCTGCTTTAAATTCCAATATATGCAGAAGTAAAGGTAGCAGAATAGAGAGGACTCTGAGATCATATTTTCAGTATGAAGTATGAGGTATGAAGTCAGATACAGTACATATATATATTCTCCTAGGTACACTTGCACACAGTTTTTGAAGGAACTCGGCTGGTAGGTTGTTCCAAACATCTTGGAGAACTAACCACAGATCTATAATCTTATAATCCTACAAAATAATATGACTAATGACTATAGTAACACCAAATATTGATTTGATTTAGATTTTTATTTTGTTCGCTCACTTTGCATTTTGTAAACTGATAAAAATAAACCATCATTATTTATATTTCTAAAAGCATTCTTTGTTTACAGCACTTTTTCAGACCTGCCTAAAACATTTGCACAGTACTATGTGTGTGTATATACATACATATATATATATACATACACACACATATATATATATATAGAGAGAGAGAGAGAGAGAGAGAGAGAGAGAGATGTATATAACCAATGTGGCACAGTACAAATACTTTCCTATAATAAAATTATTAATTAAACTTACCACTAATTAAACATTAAACTACCATTTAATAATGGTAAAAAAAATGTATAAGGATTTACACAATTGTGTTACTATGTAAATCAAGGAATATTTTTAAATGAAACACAAAGTGTTAGTAATATGTATGGATATTAAATTTTACACATATTAAAAATTTTCTTCTGTTTTTGTCACTTTCAAGTTGTTAACAGATATTTCTGCTATTTGATATATCAGTAAAAAGAGTTTGATAATGGAGAAGGAGCATTGTTTGACATAATTCAACAAGCCTAGCCTGAGACATATATAATCATCTTAAATTTGACACCAAATGTCATTTTGTTAATAATCAGGCTTAATCTCTATATGGAGACATAATAATTCACAGATATGCATGTTTTCAAAACATTTGAATATCATTGCGGTTAATGACATGTCTACCGTAAAGCTGAGAATGTCTTTATGTATTTAAAGAAGCCAAAGAAGTACAAGCTACTCATGGCATGGCTGTGCGAGAATCACCATTTGCTTGAGAAGGGTCAATGGTCAATCCCTTTACTCAGAATTTCTTATTCATTACTACTTCCAGGCCTCCAGCAAACCAACATCAAAGCAGACATGCATATAGGAAATCCCTGGTTGTTCAGATTAGATGCAAACTACCCACAGAAATGAGGATAATTAGATTGTAAGACTAGAAGAGAAAAGAAGATATGTGCAGTGATCAATTGTGAAACTTGAAATAGAAGAGATGAGTCTGTGGAGAATGAACACTAGCGGAACGTTTTGAGAGCTGTCCAGAATGATAAATGGCCTCTACTAGGTGTGACATTCTCTAAATATCCATATCCGTTCCAGTGTATGCTGTAGCATCTGCAACACACATGCTATAAGTATACACACACTATGACCTATTCAGACAGAGTGCATGAAAACCGTATCCGCTTGCCCCGTGTGTGTCACTGTGATGAATCCGTCAAATGTCTCAGAGTAGTAACAGACACTCACACGCTCTAAATCTCCCATTCAGAAATGAGTAAACCCTTGACAACAGTTTGTTCTGTTCCCTCTCAGAAGCAGGGATGAAAGTGAATATCACACACAAATCAGACCACATCAGAGACACCTCATAGCATCTAAGTTTGTTACTTTCCACCTAGGAATCTGGATATGAAGGTTTTAACATGTTATGTTTTACATTTTGTATTTTAATTAATCAATTTTAGTTAAAGAACATTGTCTGTGTAGCAAATTTGGCTTTAGCCATTTCCTCAGGGGACCAATAATGGTAGTTCTAGCAGAAGGATAGAACTGTATTTGAACTAACGACTGCATGGTCCATATGCAAGTATCCTACCTCTATGCCAACACAAGTTTATTATCATTTACATGTGTCATTCAGTATTTTGCATACTTTAATTGACTCTAGTGCAACTCTTGCTTCATGTTGCATGCATAATTCAAGCATACAGGTCAAATGATTTCCTGATTAAAGAAAATTTATGTTTATTTTGTTCAAAAATTTGAAATGTTTTGTTTAATCAAAAGCAAGGTACCCACAAACCCACATTTGCAATGAACAATAATTTGTGTATTTGTTACAAAACTATATTGTTAGTGATGCAAGAATTACGTTGTGACTTTACATTTCACAGGAATTAGTATAATATTTAGTTTTAAGTATTGACTAATTCTATGATTGAACCGATTGTTAATTTGTGAACAGCTCAGCAATCTGGATGAAAAAAAGTTGATTGATTGATTTATTAATTGCATTTCATAGGCCATGGCTGTGGCTCCTCTCCTGGCGGTTTTAGTATGTACCACACTACTGCCAACTGTTTTAGGAGGAGCATTTTATGGGCACAAACCACATCATCAGCAACACCAGCCAATACCACAAATACCTCACATGGGCATGGGAAAAGAGATGCCTCACTTGCAGTACCCACACTACAGAAAGGAGATGCCACAATTACCCATTCATATGAACAAAGGAAAAGATAAAAAAGGTCTGTATTAGTAACTAAAAACTAATTGAATTTTGGATTTTTAGGGATGGTAAATCACATTGACTTTTTTCTTGCATAAAGGTGAGACATTCCCCAGAGGTGAGCAGGGAATTCCAGGTGAAGTTGGACCACAAGGACCTCAAGGACCACAAGGACCTCAAGGACCTGAGGGCCCTCCTGGACCTCAAGGGAATGGTTTGCCAGGTCCTCCAGGAAATCCTGGCCCATCTGGACCTCCAGGAATGCCTGGTCTTGGAAAACCTGGAATGCCAGGTATGCCGGGAAAGCCTGGTGACACAGGGCCCCCTGGGCTGCAGGGTGAACAGGGACCAAAAGGATCAGAGGGGCAGCCAGGCATGCCAGGACCACGTGGTCCCCCTGGTCCTCCTGGATTGCCAGGAATTGGGAAGCCAGGTGGGCAGGGGTTACCAGGTCAACCAGGAATCAAAGGAGAACCAGGACACAAAGGTCTCCCTGGCCTTCCAGGCTTGCCTGGACCAAAGGGAGATAAAGGAGTTGGATTACCTGGGCCACAAGGACCAAAAGGTCCAGATGGACCCCCAGGACTCCCTGGACATAAGGGAATACCAGGGATAGGGAAACCTGGCTTGCCTGGTTTGCCAGGTCCAATAGGTGCACAAGGAAAACCAGGACAGCCTGGAACACCAGGAGCACCGGGCCCACCTGGCCTGGATGGACAACCAGGACCACAAGGTCCTCCTGGAATTGGGAAACCAGGAGAAGGGGGCTTATCAGGGCAGCCTGGCACCCCTGGTGACAAAGGACTACCAGGGCCACCAGGTTTGCCAGGAAAACCTGGATTACCAGGATTTGGCAAACCAGGTTATCCTGGTGTAAAGGGTGACAAAGGCATGGTAGGACCACCTGGTGCTCCAGGCTCTAGAGGAGACAAAGGATATGGAGGGTCTCCAGGTATGATAGGACCCCCTGGGCCTAGTGGTCCACCTGGTACTCCTGGACTAATGGGACCTCCAGGTGGCATTGGTGCACCAGGACCTAAAGGAGATGTAGGTGAGGGTGGTTCAAAGGGGGAGCAAGGACCCATAGGGGAGCCAGGACCACCTGGACTGCCGGGCCAATCAGGTGAGCCAGGTGAAGATGGCGAGCCTGGGCCTCGAGGATCACAAGGACCTATAGGTCCTAAAGGAGGAGGAGGAGAGAAGGGTCAACCTGGTTCCCCAGGTCCTCCTGGCACGCCTGGTTTAAAGGGAGAAGGAGGTACACCTGGTCCAGAAGGGCCACAAGGTCCCACTGGTATTCCTGGAATTGCAGGACCAGGAGGACCAATTGGACCACCAGGACCACCTGGGCCTAAGGGAGAGCAGGGGCCACCTGGACAGTCTGGACCTCCTGGAGAGGGAATAACTGGTGCACGAGGACCTCTTGGCCCTATCGGTGCACCTGGACCCAGTGGCCCTGCAGGTGAGCCAGGACGTCCAGGTCCCCCAGGCCCTCCAGGACCTCCTGGACCGCCAGCCCTGTCTCCTGATCTAATGGGTGTTCTACCAGAGATGGGGCCAGCCCTTGATGGAGTGAAAGCCAGCGGGTACAAAAAAGGAAAGTATGGAGGTGGAGGTGATATAATGGGTGCTAGTGGTCTAGAAATGCCTGCTTTTACTGCTCAACTGACCACACCTTTCCCACCAGTTGGCACCCCAGTTGTTTTTGACAAGCTACTGTACAATGGCCGACAAAACTACAATCCACAAACAGGAGTGTTTACCTGTGACCTTCCTGGCATCTACTATTTCTCCTACCATGTCCACTGTAAGGGTGCTAATGTATGGGTGGGCCTGTACCGAAATGGAGAGCCCTTAATGTACACATATGATGAATACAAGAAGGGAATATTGGACCAGGCATCTGGCAGTGCTGTGGTTCCATTACAACATGGTGACACTGTTCATATCCAGCTACCATCTGATCAGGCAGCTGGACTCTATGCAGGACAATATGTACATTCCTCTTTCTCTGGCTTCTTACTTTACCCCATGTAGACCAAAAGAAATTGAGAGAGAAAGATGGTTGAAGTTAAAATGGAGAGGGAGAAAGGGAAAACCAGAGGTGTTTCAGCAGATAGAGTCACAAGAGAGGGCAGTCAGGAAACAGTTCCTATGAATTCATATTATTCAAGCTCATTCAAATGTCCATTCAAGAGTATTGCGTATATGAAG
The DNA here is from genome assembly GCA_032718565.1 of Distichodus sexfasciatus. Lineage (NCBI taxonomy): Eukaryota > Metazoa > Chordata > Actinopteri > Characiformes > Distichodontidae > Distichodus > Distichodus sexfasciatus. The sequence continues at coordinate 106,742 of JAVGVS010000469.1, read as the reverse complement.
ACACTTTACTATTCAAGCATACAAAAATTCATAACTTACCAAACAGATAATCATTCAAATTAAAGTGTTCTGAGATTGAGTGTTAAAATAATATATTTATGTATTTTTTAATAAATGGTGCCATAAAGAAGTTTGAGCTTGTTTTTAGAATACATGGAAAGACGCCTTACTGTATGTGCCATTTTGTACTATGCTCAACATGGCAGCTGCTCGAAAATGACAAGCCAAACAGTTTTAATACTAATATTTTAATGTGAGTATATTTTGCAAGTATTTTAATACATACCAAACATGTATTAATTTGAAGAAAATCTTCCTTTCCCAAAAATGATCTTTTCATGTATTTTAAATGTAATGTTTTTTGCACATCCATATTTTTTTTAGAGGTGCTGAGTGAAGCAAAATTGTGATAGCAAAGTGTGTGTGTGTGTGTGTGTGTGTGTTGTCTGTGTGGTTTGTGCATTCTATTACAACTTGCTTGGAAAGATTTTTTGTTAAAACTGATTTTACAAATTCGAGTAAACCTTGCTACATCTAACTGCAAACACTCACTATGAAAACCACTGTTGTCTATGTATGTAGATGTTCAGTCTTTTGCATGTACTCCTTAAATACTATTAAGTTACATTTTTAAGTTTTAGCCCTTGCTCAGATCTGAGATGTTCATTTATTTTGCACATAAAACCCTTCCCATCACACATTTTGACATTTTTCAACTCATGCTGTTGACCAAAGATTGATCAAACCATAAGGGCTTGTGATAAAATATTGTTTTGAAATGTTGACTTTGCTTCTGTTGCATTAATAGTGCTTACGTTGTATAATCCAACAATCTTTTTGAACTTTTTTCAGTTTGTTTGTTTTAACTTTGTTGTCTTTTTTAAAATAAAGGATTCATTAGATCCATATAACTATTTCTTCTCTGAACATTCATTCATTCATTCACTATCCGAACCACTGAATCTCAACTGGGGTCGCGAGGGGACCAGAGCTTATCCTGGGGACATTAGGGCAAACCAACCATAGACTCATAGATAGTACAGGGGAAAATAGGAGGGGGACTACATTCATTTACATCATTTAGCAGACGCTCTTATCCAGAGCGACTTATATTTCCTAATTTCAGGGACAGTTCCCCTGAGAGCAACTTAGGGTTAAGGGTCTTGCTCAGGGACCCAGTGTTGGTATGTGATCAATGTGATCTCTGCATGTGACCCATAATGGACACTCTTTGTGTGCCACCACAATGTGATGTGATTTGACTGAAGTACAGATGTTCTGCTTTAATGTAGGTCCAGTTTTAATGTAAAGGGCTTGACAAAAGTATTGTATAAAGCTTTCGGAATTTGGATATACAAAGTGTAACACTGGCCAACCGAAACACTCTCTGTCCTAATGCTACATTCACACCAAGAGCTACTACAGCTGTAAAAATCATCAGAAATAATTGACTTTCTATTGACAAAAGCGACAAGAGCATGAAGAGTGACAAAAGCAACGAGTGTCAAAGTTTGCACGACTATGGAAGCCTGTTTCCACCACATGGATGAGAAAAAAAAACACATTTATCTCAGAATTCCCACTTTTTATCCCAGCATTCCGAGTTAATAAGAAGATTTTTTGACTTTTTATCTCAGAATTCCGAGTTAATAAGTCAAAATGTCTAACTTTTTATCTCAGAATTCTGACTTATTAACTCAGCAAAAGTATATTTTGCATTTAAATATTTTGTGAGTGATTCTTTGTCATTGTGAACACACCACAGCACACAGTGCACCACAACAAAATGTGACCTCTGCATTTAACCCATCCGTGAAGGAGCACTGGGCAGCTAACAAGCACCTGGAGAGCAGTGCTTGGGGACGGTACCTTGCTCACAAGTACCTCAGTGGTAACTTTACTGGGCCTGGATTTGACCCTGCAACCTTCTAATCACAGGGCGAACACCCTACCGTTACGCCACCAACTGCCCCAAATATGATTTAGTACACAAATAAAAAGTTGAGTGAAAGTACACTTGTCATCAATAACACTTAAGTATATTTTTTAAAGTATTTTAGACCATTATATGTCAAAGGAGTTTATATATAGGAATATATATCAATATTTCACTTTAAAATGCAGTCTCATCCTACAATACAAATACACTGAACATGCTTAATTTTAAAGAAAAGTCTGATCATTGAGGCTCAATATTTTACTTTTTATATTATTAAATCATTTCATTCAAAAATACACAAATTAATTGGATTTCATCAGTTATTTTTTTCTGAACATTTATTAATGTTTTATTCAATAATATTTCATTAGTACACCAATTACTCATTAAAATAAAGGATGCTGCCACAGACTATATTTTTCAATATAACACAGGTAAGACTATGTGGGATAACCCATAATGCCATGCGGCGGCATCAGCTGCGTTCAAATATTTTTTTATAGCTGAAATCCCTGTGTTAGTATTATGCCCTTGTATTTTATTATGCAACATGTTAGATAGCATGATATGTTCTCCCTGGGGTAATGTTTAGTGGTTAGATTTGTTCTTCGCCGCCATGGTGATTTATAACCAGGAGATGAGGTAATGGGCTTGGTGGCATTTAAATGTTGCATTAGAACTTAGTGTTATAGTATGATTGGTAGCGGCATGTTTAAGTCAGATGTGACGTGTGCATTAAATACGAATTGGAGTGATTGCTAGACAAATGCTCGAAACATAAATTAAAAGATATAGGTGTTGTGTTTTAAAAGAGCCACATGAGCTTGAAATAAGTGCTGAATGTTGCACTTGTATTCAAAGTGTATTTTAATACGAATTTATCGTATTTAAAGTTTAAAGTTGTCAAGACATATTAAACTTTATGAGTATACTAGAAGCGCAGTATTATGTCACTATTATATGTTGTGTGGTAATTACAACTTAAGTGTTATTATAATAGCACTAAAGTATACTTGAGTACACGTAAATACATTTCAAGTATGCTGCTTGTTTTAACTCAATATATAATTAATTCTACTAAAATACAACTTCAGATGTCCAAAAAAGTATTTAAGTTGTAATAAGACATCCCAAAATTACACTGAACACACTTTGCTAAAAAATATACTTTTTGTGTTAAGTATGCATTTCAAAAATACACTTGAATGCACTATTTTTCCACAAGGGTTATTAAGTCAAAATTCTGACTTTTTTTTTAATCTCAGAATTACTGCGTAATGAATTTGTCATTATGGTAAGTGCAAAAGCGTGCAACCAGCTATGCTGATCTATGCCTTTTCCAGCAGAAAATATATATAAAGCAAAACATATTATTTTAACTTACTGTGCAGGATCTAGTACAACCCCAATTTCAATGAAGTTGGGACGTTGTGTAAAACGTAAATAAAAACAGAATATAATGATTTGCAAATCCTTTTCAACCTATATTCAATTGAATACATTACAAACACAAGATATCTAATGTTCAAACTGATAAACTTTATTGCCGTTTTGCAAATCTTCACTCATTTTGAATTTGATGCCTGCAACACGTTCCAGAAAAGCCAGGACAGGGGCAGCAAAAGACTGGGAAAGTTGAGGAACGCTCAAAAAACACCTGTTTTGAACATTCCACAGGTGAACAGGTTAATTGGAAACAGGTGTTTGTCATGATCGGGTATAAAAGGAGCGTCCCCAAAAGGCTTAGTCGTTCACAAACAAGGATGGGGCGAGGTTCACCACTTTGTGAACAACTGTGTGGGCAAATAGTCCAGCAGTTTAAGAACAATGTTTCTCAACGTACAATTGCAAGGATTTCATCATCTACTGTCCATAATATCATCAAAAGATCCAGAGAATCTGGAGAAATCTCTGCACGTAAGCGGCAAGGCCCAATACCAACATTGGATGCCCGTGACCTTCGATCTCTCAGGCGGCACTGCATTAAAAACCGACATCATTCTGTAAAGGATATTACCATGTGGGCGCAGGAATATTTCAGAAAACCATTGTCACTTAATACAGTTCGTCGGTACATCTACAAGTGCAAGTTAAAACTCTACCATGCAAAGCGAAAGCCATATATCAACAACACCCAGAAACGCTGCCGGCTTCTCTGGGCCCGAGCTCATCTGAGATGGACTGACGCAAAGTGGAAAAGTGTGCTGTGGTCTGACGAGTCCACATTTCAAACTGTTTTTGGAAATCATGGACGTCGTGTCTTCCGGGCCAAAGAGGAAAAGGACCATTCGGATTGTTATAAGCGCAAAGTTCAAAAGCCAGCATCTGTGATGGTATGGGGGTGTGTTAGTGCCCATGGCATGGGTAACTTGCACATCTGAAAGGTACATACAGGTTTTGGAGCAACATACGCTGCCATCCAAGCAACGTCTTTTTCAGGGACGTCCCTGCTTATTTCAGCAAGACAATGCGAAGCCGCATTCTGCATGTGTTACAACAGCGTGGCTTCGTAGTAAAAGAGTGCGGGTACTAGACTGGCCTGCCTGCAGTCCAGACCTGTCTCCCATTGAAAATGTGTGGCGCGTTATGAGGCGCAAAATACAACGGAGACCTCAGACTGTTGAGCAACTAAAGTTGTACATCAAGCAAGAATGGGAAAGAATTCCACCTACACAGCTTCAACAATTAGTGTCCTCAGTTCCCAAACGCTTACCGAGTGTTGTTAAAAGGAAAGGTGATGTAAGACAGTGGTAAACATGCCCCGTCCCAGCTTTTTTGGAACGTGTTGCAGGCATCAAATTCAAAATGAGTGAAGATTTGCAAAACAACAATAAAGTTTGAACATTAGATATTTTGTCTTTGTAGTGTATTCAATTGAATATAGGTTGAAAAGGATTTGCAAATCATTGTATTCTGTTTTTATTTTACACGTCCCAACTTCATTGGAATTGGGGTTGTACTTGAATTTCGGTACCAGTAAATCATGTTTGCTTGACTTCAGCGTAAATATTAGGACAAAGTGTATCAAAAGACAGTTTTTTCAAATGTATTAAAGAGCAGCATACAGCACCCAGTGTGTGGTGGAATAAGAACGCAATTTGTTTGTGCAAGCTGTTTGTTATAAGCGGTAAATTGTTTATTTCAAAAGTTGCAAAGAATGAGAGTGTTTTACTGTTTACTCGATTCATAAATGAATGAAATGCTATTATCTATGTTCAGTGTTGGGCAAGTTTCTTACATTTATTTTTCTTTCCAAAAATGTGTACTGCTTCTTGTACACATACGCTCGCAAGTGTATGAAATCAAATTTGTGCCACAATTATCGCGCAAAACGTTTCAAGTATCAAATAAATTTAAGAATTAGAGAGAGAATAAATACCACTTAATTTAAAAAATAATAATTCTCAAAAGTAAAAAGTATGAGTTGCAAACAATTAATCGTGGAGTCATGTAAAAATATTGGTCTTTTGGATACTGATGGTACAGCTTTTGCAGCTTCCTCTGATTCTCCCTGAACACTCAGACTCTTATTCTCACTACCACCTTCGGTTTTAGCTGCCTGGGATTTTGTTTGCGATTCTGACATAAAAGTAACGCGGAGGCAGGGTCTTTCAGGGGTGCGTCCCCATTGGCTGTTTGGTTTTCGAGCGACAAGCTCAGTATCTAGGAGGTTCTTCGGTGCTGGACAGCGCAAGTTTTGACTAACACGTTACTCCGGGGAAGCAGGCACGAATCGGGCACTGACACTCCCAATACCAGCATTTTGTGCACCATTAACTGGGCGCTGAAATCATTTCTTCAGATGTAACTACTTATTCTGATTCACTGATAAATATAGATATTTTAAATGTTGATCTGTTTTTGTCCTATAACAGATATTTCATTTTGTTAAAAGTGTTGTAAAGCTAATAATAGTTTTGCATTGTAAGCTAGGATTTTAGCATGCAGCACTTACTATTAGACTTGTAGTCAAGACCGCCTAAACCAAGACCAAGACACTACCAAGACCAGAGGGTATTGAGACCAAGACAAGACCAAGACTAAGACCAAGACAGGCTGAGTCAAGACCAAGACAAAGTCGAGACGAGACCAAGACCGAGCCCGAAAAAAAAAAAACAGACTCCCTAAACCTTTGTGTGCTGTTGAGGACTGACATGACGGGTACTGACTGGTCCCAAAGTCATCTGACAAAACAGCTAACTAGGGATGCACCGATCGATCGGCCAGCGATCGGAATCGGCCGTTTTTTGGCCTGATCGGTGATCGGCCGATCACTAACACGTATTGCCGATTGCAAACCGATCTTGCGCGTGCGCATTACTTGCAGCACAGCCACGCGCGCATTCAGGCAGCGTTCACATGTACGCTCAACGGAGGCATTTCTCATTCACTTTGAATGGGGTGACATCGTGCGGCGACGAAATGAATTTTGGGTGCGTGAGTATGACGTCACATCAATGCCAAAACTAGAGCGTGCAAAATGGCTTGCCGCAAAAAATTGGCGGGCGTAAATTTCAAAGTCGCGCGCGCAAATGTGAAACTCGAGAGCACAAAATTAAGAATCGAGTGCGTGGTTGTGGTTGCGCGCGAAGTACATTACCGACGAGCGGCTTTTTTGCTCGAGTGAGATTTCTGCGCGCGCGGTTTGAAAGGGGGCGGGTTTTGGCAGTTTGGGGGCGGGGTTTTGGCACTTGTCTGTCCCCAATTCAACATAAACACAGATGCACAAGTCAATCACAAGATGATCACTAGATGATCAGTCATTTTCCATAGTTGAGGATACAGGCTTCAGAAATCTGATAAATCACCTCTGCCCAAAATACACAATGCCAAGTAGGCGTTACTTTTCGGACGTCGAGTTACCGGAGTTGTTACAGTTTACGACTTACATTTTATTTATTTAAATTTGTACAGAAATTTTGTTAGGAAAATAAAGCATTATATTAAAGAAAATTTGATTTTTGTTTGTATTTGCTGTAGAGCTGCCATTATTATATGTCACTATTATAAAAGTAACTAGTAATTGAAACCCATTTTTTTGTGTCGATGTCATCGACTACTCGCAGCAGCTCTAATTTTCTGTTATCTGGGGAAAAAAAATCGGTATCGGAAAAATCGGTATCGGCCAATCACACTTACAAAACAATCGGTAATCGGAATCGGCCAAGAAAATTGCAATCGGTGCATCCCTACAGCTAACACCTCCAACAACTGTCTAAAGAATGGGAAATATGTAACTGATTTCAATTATACTTAATTTGTAGATGAAATTGTAACATCAAATTGAAGATACACAATTATAAACTTAAAATTGCATCATGTCCCATTGTAGTAGTACTAGCCAAATGACACCGTATGATATCAACTTCCCTGAAATGGATTAGGCCTGTTAAGTCAACACAACGTGATATGCAGATGTTATTTAAAAGTCAGAGGTCACAATTATTTAGTCAAACAACACGATTTTAAGTAAAATACTGTAATCAAACAATATAAAGACATGCGCACACATCACATGAATCAAATGCAAACTACAAAATACTACATACAAACTGCATATCAAATTGTGCATTAATAAGAATAAGGACAAGTGCTTAAAAGATTCTGACATCTTGATGTCTGCAGTGGCATGTGATTACAACACACTGCCAATGATATCAAGCCTGTTGTTTAGTAGGGCAAGAACAATAGAACACAGACATTATGGACAACTAACAGATTGAAAAACTAATACAGTTAGATGACATACTTAAAAAAAAAATATATATATATATTTATTTATATACACACACATACATACATATATATATAGAGAGAGAGAGAGAGAACGAGAGCATCACTGTTAATAGATACTGGATCATGGATACTGTTGGCTCCAAATCTCCCGACCACCATGTCGATCTGAGAAAGCAAGACCAAGACAGCGAGACCAAGACAAGACCGAGAGATCCAAGACCAAGACCAAAGACCGTTGAGACTGTGACAAGACCAAGACCACGTAAGTGGTCAACTCTACTTACTATTAAACCTATCTAACATCAATAATCGCGTACAAATGTTATTTAGAATAGCTTAGGATCTAGGATCAACCAAACTCAGAATTGTTCTGCTTGTCTTATTATTATATCACTATTAAAATTTATCAAGTTCATAATAAGCACAACCAACCTTTGTATTTAACACGTTTCCCGAGGTTTATAAGATTCAATAAAATGACAGTTTACATAATCTCATTTGCAGGAGTTCCACTGTTTAAGCTACCAGGAAATAACAGAACATCCTGAGGGCTGGTCCTGGCTTCTGACCTGCTGTTTATTTTGGTCTAACCAAATACACTGCCCTCCAAAAGTTTGGAAACGCCCCTGGCAAAGTGGGGTTTTGGATGATATCAGCATAAATCCTTATCACATTTGAATACATTAAAGTAACTTGACATTATCTTTGGATACCAGCAATAATCATTTTAATTCTGATTACATAATAATGGCAATATATACATGTCTATATACATGTCAAAGTCAGACATGCCCCTTTGCCAGCTGTGATGTCTGGTTACTGGTTTAAACTTGGCCCAGGTTTTTAAAAGATTTTTGGGTCAGCACACCTTAATGGCTTCAACAACTGATTGGTTCATTGACAGCTCGGACGCCCAGATTATGCAGGGCTGTAATAGCTGCTATGGTGGATATTTTGATGAATCCAAAATTTAAGTATTTTCTATGTATAAACTGTTTAATAAACTGTTTATGTAAGAAAATGTGTTTTCATAGTTTGTGTTGTCCCTTATCAGTGCAACATTATCACAAATTAAAAAGGATTCATGGCAATACTGTCCAAAACCCCACTTTGCCAGGGGCGTTTCCAAACTTTTGGAGGGCAGTGTATTTAAAATATTTTAAGCCAGTGGAGCATGTTTTCCAAAATGACAGCAGTGACACAGACCTAGAGGATGGAGTGGTGGTGTTGGAGATCCCTTGTCCCCTATCAGACCAGAACCTTACTGCCCTTTTGGTACATTGAGCAGGGTTGTTGTGTTTTTAAAGGTGCTTAACTTTAAGGTGAAGGTCCAGCTGAAGTAGTGTCTCTTGTTGGGGGTCCTGTGCAGCTGTCCACTTTTACTGCAGGGAGCAGCTGAGAAGCATTGCTGTTTTGCTGCAATTCTATTCTTATTTTTTCACCTTATTTGGTTAAGACCTATTGGTGGCATATAATGGCGCAAGACAACTATACCTTATTAGTGAGATGTACGCAAATCTATACTATGTTTAACAAGAGCATGACCCTAGGTGTCAGTGATCTTGTAAGGATATGGCACAATGCTAGCCGTTAGCCCATGTAGCGTGGATTGGTTAACCCAAACGCGGAGTGAGACGTGAATAGGTAGGAGAAACACGCAAGTTGACCTAAGAACTCTCTAACGAGAAGAGTAAGGATTCCCACGAGAACCTGCGTTCTATCAGACACACACTCAATCGAGGAGATAACCAAATAACTGGAGTACTCACAGTTAATGCTGAGCTGAATCCGAGTTGGGCTGGGGACTCAATGACTGAGCGGTGAGCGGTAAACCGGGCCGGAATCCACGACCGCTCCTCGGGGCCATAACCTTCCCAATCGGCGAGGTACTGAGTACCTCGGCCCCGAATCGAGGATCCAACGCTCGATGATATGGTGGGGAGGAGGGGCAGGAGTGGGTGGAAGCATAGGGGACGTGACGAAGGGTTTGAGCTGGGATGTGTGGAAGACTGGGTGGATCCGGAGCGCTGCAGGCAGTTGGAGCCGGTAAGTGACTGGGTTAATCCGGTGGGTGATGCAGTAAGGTCCGATGAAGCGGGAGGTGAGCTTTCGTGAGTCAGTGTGAAGACGGGGGTTCCTGGTGGAAAGCCATATCTTGTCACCCACAGTACGTGGTACAAGCGTCCCGGTGGATGCCGACGACAGTGTTGAGTGGACGCGAGCTCATTCGGAGATCGATCCGGAGGACAAGTTGGATAAGACCCTCCAGAGTGGCAGGGAGCTCCCGCCCGGCGAGTTCATCCTTACCCACCCTGCCGCAGATGATAAAGCCTGGAGTCGGTCTCTACCTTGCTGTCGGGATGTTCGAAGGTAAGACAGAGCTGGCAGGTGAATTCAGGGTAGGAGTGACCGACATCAGAGTTGGAGTGGAGAACAGCCGTGGCCCACTCAGCTGCCTGCCCAGACAGCAGGGAGACGAGAAGCGCAATTCACTGGCGATCCGCTGGCGATCCGTGGAGTATCTGGTGGGTTGAAACTCAAACACAAGATCCAGGGAGGTTAGAAAAACATCGCACTATCCCATCTACGCCGTTCCACTTATCAGGTAAGGAGATATGGGGTTCATCAGCCAGCTCCTGAACAACTTCACAGAGTGCCGCAACCTCCTGCCGCAGTTCCGCCACCTGCGGCGCAGAGACGTGACTTCATTACGAAGTTGCTCTATCAACACTGACTAACTCGCGACCGTGTCACAGAGCGCAGCAAACTCCGCTGGGTTAACCGCTTGAGGCTCAGTCATTCTGTCAGTGATCTTTTAAGGATATGGCTCAATGCTAGCCATTAGCTGTTAGCCCGTGTAGCGTGGATGGTCTAGCGAGTTGATCTAAGAACTCTCTAATGCGAAGAGTAAGGATTCCCACGAGAACCCGCGTTCTATCGGATGCACACTCAATCGAAGAGATAAGCAAATAACTGGAGTACTCACAGTTGATGCTGAACTGAATCCGAGTTGGGCTGGTGACTCAATGACTGAGCGGTGGGTCGCGAGAAAAAGCCTCCTTTTATACTTCTCGAAACGCACCGTCTACTTCCGGGTCCCCGTGTCGGTCACATGATCGGAGTGCGGACAAATAAGCAATTTAGAAAAACCAACAATAAAGCTAAGAACATGAACATGTTCCTTAAACAAACCTTTAGCTCAATAAAAGTAACAAAAACATATTGCACATAAGTCGTTCAGATCCTGTGAAAGCCTGCACCACATCTAGTCGGTTTCCATTTTTTCTTAAATTCACACGGCTTCACACAGTGTGAAGGGGGAAATGTAATTACAGTTATGTGAAAAAGTTAGGACACCCCACTAACTATTTCATTTTTATTAAGAAATATCAACATATCACTATTAAAACTTCTTCCAGATTATATCTATAGATAACGGTCATATAACTGTGTCTCTTCTGTGCTAAAACAAGAAACAAATTAATTTATTTAACAAATTAAATGAACTAAAATACTAATTCATACTGAGGAAAAAGTTAGGACACATTCATTCATATTTAAAATGTCTAGTATTTCACTCTATAAGGTTAAAATGATTAGAGCATTCTTACAGAGCTTTTTGGTGGACACTGTCTCATTTAAAAATCAGGCATTTAATTTGGTTTGCTCTTAATTGTTGAAATGAGTGCCTTCACCATGGTGAGATCCAAAGAGCTCTCTGAAGCCTTCAGAAAGACAACTGTTGATGCTGGGAAGGGATATAAAAAGATCTCACTGTAAGATGCTGAAAGAAGTCTCCAAAGACCCTAAAATGTCAAGGTAGATGCATTTACCATCAGAAAGAGACTGTATACGTTTGATTTACATAGAAGGTGTGCAAGAAGGAAACCCTTGCTGTCTAAAAAACATCAGGGCAAGACTGCAGTTTACCAGAGGCCACCTAGACAAAGACCAGGACTTTTAGAACCACCTGCTTTGAATAGATCAATTTAAAATTGAATTATGTGTACATTATGTGTAAAGGAATTATGTGTAGAGCTGAAACGATTATTCGAATAACTCGAATCATTCGATTACAAAAAATGGTCGAGGCAATTTTTCCAGAATCGAAGCTTCGTTTAATTCGTTTCACTCGCTAGTGCACGCGCCGCTTGTATCTCACACGGATGCTTATTAATGATGCACATTGTTTTTAGAGACGCGATCAAGACAAGACCTGATCCCTCAGTATGTGAAGGTATTTGTGAGATATTCTGTGCACTAAAACAGAAGTAAATACGTAAAAACCCATAAATGACATTTTTGCGATGTAAACACGCGCCCTGTGTTCGCGAGCACCCGCGTCAGCGTCATGACTCGCTACAACGCTCGGTTTAAACGCACCCTTCATTACAGACAAAACGCACATGTAGCTGCTGAATAACCACAACAAGCAGCGTTCTACTCACAATACAGCCGTTTATTGAGTTTCCCTGAGATTTTTCATATTTTATTCCGTAACGCACGCTAAACGCGTTATTATGACGCGTCCCCGAGGAGCGCGCAGGGGATTGTGGGAAATGTAGTTCTCTCCCAGAAAAGCCAAAAGCAGCACATTTTCTAGGCCAAATTGATTCAAAATGACCAAAAACTTCAGTATTTCTTCATTTTCATTTGATCAGATTTTTTTTAACTTAAATTTTATAATGCTATAGTGTAATCAATAGGAAAGAAGAAATATAGAAAATGTATTTATCAAAAAAATGTTATTCTATTTTCTGATGGACACCAAATGGATAAAGAAGTGTTAGAATGTTATGCCACAGATAATAAATAGACAATAATAGATAAAAACTCAGCAGTAAACGATGTTCTTTCATTGTTCTTTCAGTTCTTTTATTTGACCTAAAGATAAAAAAATGAGTCAGCTTTCATCAGAAATGTGCTGATTTTATAACTATGTCAGCATTTACACATCAAACTATGAGTAGTGCAGGGCGTCCAAAATTCAACACCATAAAGCACGTACTGCTAACTTCTACTCACACACTAGAATAAGCCTAAAAACAAATGTATTGTCTTTTTTAAATTTATCCGATTACTCGATTAATCGATAAGAAAATCGATAGAATACTCGATTACAAAAAGAATCGATAGTTACAGCTCTAATTATGTGTAAGGGACGACAGGTTTGGCCTAAACCAAAGACAACTTTTGAGCAAGTAAAAAACTCATAGCCCCTGTGAAACAGTGCATTGCTGCAGCAGGACATGGTCAGCTCACCATCATAGAATCCACTATGAATTCTTTATCGTATCAAAGGTTGCTTGACTACAATGTGTAACCATCTGTGCAGACGTTGAAGCTGAAGTGGGTGTGGACCATGCAACATGACAATGACCCAGAGCATTCCAGGAAAGGCTTAGGAGGAAGAAATGGAGAGTTCTGGAATGACTAAGTCAAAGCATGGAACTGAATCGTATTGAGATGCTGCTGGGTGATTTGAAACTGGCCGCTAGGGCTGGGCGATAAAACGATAACGATATGTATCGCGATCGATATCAATTAAAAAGGTGTTCGATAAAACGTTCGATATTTTTTATTCTTCGTCAGAAGAAAACAGAGGTTGCGAAGCTAGTTTGGTTGCATTAAAGGGATCCCCGACTAGTAAGACATGTTGGCCTCAGAAGATTAACGTTGGTGTCAGCTATGTAAATGCGATATAAAAACACTCTATATCTTTTTATTTTTAATAAAAGTTTTAGAAAATTCTTTCACTCGTAGGCCGCCATTGTTGTTTACGTTTCAATGCATTCTGGGTAGTGACGTCACATGGTTGCTCCGTCCTCGGCCTAATTCGCTTGACAGTACAGCGAGATGAATGCGTCTTCCATTCAGTCTTTTCAGTTCGAGCCGGAGCGCACTGTAAATCAGGAGGACAACGCGGAAGACAGCACTCGAACTTTATATGAAAATGAAGAGGATCAGAGAGGTGAGGACGCGAGAGTGGGGCAAAATCCATGGTGTCTGTGTGGCAACTGCTTGTCAATGCCGACCGAGAGGGAGAGTGTTTGTTGGAAAGAGCTCCGCTTTCTGTCAGCAGCTGTCCAGCGTAAGCATATGGATCAAACTATCGTATGATAACGTATTCAATATAAATGTTATGCTCATCTACCGTTGTCATTTGATTTATGAAAATATACAGTAAAACGCTATAACAAGACGCTCTGGTTATTTACAGACACTCCATGTATCGATTTAGTAGACCTGCACTCTGCCGGTCATGGATGTTGCCTCAAACTGCTTCAAAGTTCTCGTGTGCTGTTACACGGAGTGTCTGTAAATAACCAGAGCATCTTGTTATAGATGCACATCTTGTTACAACAAACACTCTCCCTCTCGGGCGGCATTGACAAGCAGTTGCCACACAGACACCGTGGATTTTGCCCCACTCTCGCTTCCTCACCTCTCTGATCCTCTTCATTTTCATATAAAGTTCGAGTGCTGTCTTCCGCGTTGTCCTCCTGATTTACAGTGCGCTCGGGCTCGAACTGAAAAGGCTGTACGGAAGACGCGTTCATCTCGCTGTACTGTCAAGCGAATTAGGCCGAGGACAGAGCAACCATGTGATGTCACTACCCAGAATGCATTGAAACGTAAACAACAATGGCGGCCTACGAGTGAAAACATTTTCTAAAACTTTTATTAAAAATAAAAAGATATAGAGTGTTTTTACATCGTATTTACATAGCTGACACCAACGTTAATCTTCTGAGGCCAACATGTCTTACTAGTCGGAGATCCCTTTAAGCATTTCTTACATTTTCTTTCATTTAAATGTTAAGAGATAATTGTTAAGTGTTCATTGTGACTTTAGACTTATGTTTACATTTTAATTATTTAAGTTTTCAATGGTTGTTGACATTTCTGTCTTAATAACTGAGGGGATTATGATCAGAGGAAGGTTAAGTTTAAAATAAAAATGTTTAAATGTAATATATTTTTCTCCTGGTCCTTATTTTAAATGGGTCATAAAAAATATTAATAATTATCGATATCGACCGATATGAAACACTGATATCGTGATACAGTTTTCAGCCAGTTTTCGCCCAGCCCTACTGGCCGCGCATGGAAGACACCCTTTAAACATAACATATCTTATCTTAAGGAATTTTTTTGCATTGAAGACTGGGGCAAATGTTTGCCCGTTGATGTCAGAGTTCATAGATGGTTATAGAAAAGGTTATTTTAGCCAAAGGGGCAAATACGTCCAATTAGAGCACAGGGTATCCTAACTTTTTCCTCTGTAGGAATTGGCATCTTAGTTAATTTCTTTTGCTGAACAAATGATTTTTTTTATTGTGTTTGCAACAGAAGATGCTATTAT
The DNA here is from genome assembly GCA_032718565.1 of Distichodus sexfasciatus. NCBI lineage: Eukaryota > Metazoa > Chordata > Actinopteri > Characiformes > Distichodontidae > Distichodus > Distichodus sexfasciatus. The sequence continues at coordinate 91,701 of JAVGVS010000469.1, read as the reverse complement.
ATCACCTTTATCTATAGATATAATCTGAAAGAGCATTCAATATTGATATGTTAAAATTTCAGACTAAAGAATGAAATATTTAGCAGGCGTCCTAATTTTTTCACATGACTGTATATGTGGGTTTGAGCTAACAATGGAATATCAGATTGTGTGGCTTGGCATCCGATCTATACGTGTGGTCAAAATGGACAGTAATCTTAAAAGTATTTGTTTCTGAAAGAAGTAGGTGTCTGTGTGACTGTCTGGTCAACCAAAATACAAGATAAACAGAATTATACAAAACCAGACAAAGATGTTATACAACTTGGCATCTATTTTGTGTCAGCAAAAATACAAATCCTACCCACAGTCACTTTAAAAGACGAACTTGTGAAAACTTAAACACAAGTATTTCACTGAATGAATCTCAAGTTGTTTGCTGAAAACAGTTTTATACTGGTATCAGTTATACTCTACAGCTGATGGAAGCTGTAGTTAGTTGTAACAGTACTAGTGGAGTCAACAAGAATTAATTGGTCACTGTTCAAAAACGAATAAAAGTATATAAGCATGTGATAATTGGGGGAAGTGCACGCATGAACAAAGAACTGTGTTAACCGTGTGTTAGCTTACTAATTACTAATAAATTATTATTATTTAGCTAGGAATCACTAAAGATAGCAATTTAGCTCATGCTAGAATGCCACCTCACAACCTCACAACGAACTATCTGTTGTAGCACAGAAAACACATTAACGTTTAGAATATGTATATTTATCAATTAATCAAAATCAATACTTACACTGTCAATCCTGGAGAAATGATTTCAGCCCCCAGTTAATGGTGCGTAAAATGCCAGTGTTACACCGATTTCTGTGACCTAGATTTAAGTAAACTCATGTCATATTTTACTGGATCATTGTACGAGTACCGCAACAGAAAATACTTATGTTATCACTAAATGTTGTTTGTTTTGTTGATTTTTGAAGATGTCTTTAAAGAATTACAAAATAATAATGGGCACATTTCAAGACACTAAAAATCTGTACCTTAGCATGGGCTTTAATATAAACGCTGCTGCACTTCACAGTGTCCACCACTAGATGTAAGTATTGTGTAGCTGTACGATTTCCCCACTAGGGCTACGCTCACACTGCCATGCTGAAGTGACTCAAATCGGATTTTTTGCCTTAATGTGACACAGATCTGATCTTTTCAGGGCTGTGTGGACACGCAAATCCGATCTTTTCAAATCAGATTTGTGTCACTTTCATATGTGGTGCTAAATCTCATACGTATCCGATTCGCCGCCATGCGACCTGAATGTGAACGCTCAGATCGGAATTCATGTAGCTTTTTGCTTATACGCATGCGCTGACATCATCAGCCTGCACCAGCAGCGCGGGAAGGTAAAAATGGAGGAGAGCTGCGATAACAGTCAGTGGAAGGATGGAGAAGTTGGGGATTCAATTGACTTTTTTTTTCCTTTTCGACTTGCTCATGTACAGCTGATTCACTGTCTGTCGTCCTCCAGACCGAAGTGCGATACATGCATGAGCTACTAACGCCTCCACTTTTAATGCCATGAGTCGTCCCACAGATATGACGTTTTTTGTTGTTGGTGACGCACCCGTGTAAACACGTATCGATGTGCGCATGCGTGACGTTTTTGGAGGACCGATGTGTTCACATTACAGTCAGATACAGGTCACTTGTAGTTATGAATGTGAACCGTGAAGATAGACAAATCCCATCTGAGCAAAAAATCGGAACGAATTTTGAAATTGAACGATGTGGCTGGCAGTGTGAACGTAGCCTTTATTGTGTTTGCCTCCGACTTTTTATCTAATAATTTCGATTTGCCTTTATTTTTCATGGGGACACACGTCACATGTCAATTATTTAATGCAAGAATTAAAAGTATTATCATAATAGTTACACAATATGTGAGGTAAAACAACATACATGTTGCAGGAGAAATGTTACAATAGCTTTAATCTGCCCCCCAATAGTTACAAAGGCCTTCATAAAAAGTGACAAATATAAATGACATTTAGAAAAAGAAAACATTCTCACACAAATATTCTTTAACTTTTTTTTTGATTCATCGATTGATTCATTGATAGAGTAACATAGTTAAATGTCATGTAGCAATTTAAGAAAATCAGTAGTCATGTTATCAAATGACATGAATTACACAGAATTTGATTACAGTGTTTTAAATGGAATGAACTAATTGAATGATTTCAATAAATTAAAAGCCAGTCACGTGGTTTAACAAAAAAAAAGGTTACTCTCTGGTTATGCAAACATACTTCAGGCCATATTCTTAATCATCACGGTGAGAGCCATTTACAGACTCTGTAAACAGACATGAACAACTATAACACATGCTGCAAGTAAAGCTAATGGCTAAAATTGTATATATATTTTGTACAAATATTGGACGCATTGTCATATATATATATATATATAAACCATATATATATATATATATATATATATATATATATATATATTTAACAGGATAAATAAGCGAAATTAGTGATTTTATTCACATACGTTTCCATTTTCACGAGTTGGCCCGTAAACACGCTTTTCCCTAGCGTCTTTGGGATTGCTTGTAATGCAATAACAACTGGTGATTTGGGTGTTATTCGGTTTTAGAACCTACTGTTCTATCATTATAAAGTGCATACACATTAAGATCAATAATGTATCATGACAATCCGCGTCAGGTAAAGAGGCAGAAAAATTAAACTTTAGCGGTGCGCTTTTCTGTGTGTTGCTTTGTGTCTGTGTACACATCAGGAAACAGTGCTTTGTTTTGAGTAGATGAACGTTTGTCAATCCTTGAGCTATTTCATCGACATTTTATGCTTGGTATCTCTCAAAAAAAAAAGGCTTCGACGCTAACTCTGAAATTAATTTTTTCCATCCCCCATGGCGGCGCCAATAAGCAAGGAACAGAAGGTAGCCGAGTGTTTAAGCATGCTTTTTCGCCATGCATATCATAATAAATAGACCCATTTTCCAAAAGTATCAGAATTGTTCCATAAATGTGTCGTATATCACCTGAAATGGGAGAATGTAAGCTTTAATTTGGTATATGACACACAGTCAGGATAATTATGGTTCAAAAGATGCATCAGTGTTGAAAATATGTGTGTTTTTTACATTGAAATTTCTCAAAACCTATATTTTCTGGGAGGCTGTAATTTTGCCAAATCTTTGACATGGCCTTACTTAGTCAGTATTAAAGAATATCAAGTGAAATTTCAGAAATATTCTTTAAGTATGTAAATTATTTTATGTATAAAACAGAGTTGCCAAAAAAATGACTTTTAGCTGAGCTATCATAGGCAGGGTCATATATATATATATATATATATATATATATATATATATATATATATATATATATATATATATATATATATATATATATATATATATATATATATATATATATATATATATATATATATACAAAACTTTCTCTAACCTACTTGTCTCTCTTTTTACTTCTAGTTTTTGAAGTTTATATTTTATATTCTATTTCTAGTTTAAAGTATATATTTTATATTACATTTATATAGTACTTATTCTATGTGCCGTATTTGTTCTTTGTACTGTTACAATTGGAGCCACGTCATCTTGCGACACGACATACACTTGTACAGTATATATCAATAAGCTTTAGCACAACTTTGACTGATCCATGTGGTAATACGTATTAGTAATAACATCACTGCGTTGCTTAAAAATAATATATTACTATAATTGTGTTACTTTTGTAACGCGTTATACTTAACACTACATATCGTGTTCAAAGAAGGGACAAATAGCATCCGTGAACAGGAAAGTAAGTCTTTTGTGGTGTCTTAATGGACATGCTTATTCAGGACAATACAGGCCCAAACCACCACTGTGAACAAATCACATCAGCAGAAGTCACTGTCGTCCTTCTAGAGGAACGGTCCAACTACGCCTCATTGCAGATTATCCCACTTCTCTGCTCGTGAGCGGAAGCCACTTTGTTTTGTTCTCTATTTTTTCCTGTTCAGGTGATGACTGGTCAACTACCAGTGTGTGGTGGCGTCCGTGTGCCCACTGAGCAGGAGGGAGGAGGGAGGGGCCAGGAGACAGACACAGGACACACGCTCCAGCCGAGGTCATGGAGGGCAGCACCAAGGCAGAGACCAACCTGGGCAGGCATAACACACACAATGAATGAATATGTGGATGAATGTTTGTATAAGTAATTCATTTTACACATAATATTACATTATTTTTGGTAATTAATTAATTTAAGCAACAAAAAATCTGAGGAGCCACTTGGGGCCGAAAGAGCCGGCTCTTTTTAGTGAGCCGAGCCATAAGAACCGACGCTCTTAAATATCTTGCTGGGCCAGGGGTGAGAGAAGTGCGTTCTGGTGCCCGCGCATGCGCGGTGAGCAATCTTGCTTCCTCTTATTCAAAGGCCATTGTGCAGCTGCATCCTCGATTCCATCAGCTAAAGCTTAAAAAATCGCTGCCGCTGTGACCAGATTTCAACGTTTCAACGGTAAGTAGTGTCGTCGTTCATTTTATGTAGCTCTGATATCAGAGACAGAAAGGTTATCTTGCCTCACGTTTAAATGCAGTATTTTGAGCTCAAATTCTAGCATCACCAAAGCCGTGTAAAAACATTCAGTACAGCCGTGATGTGATATTTTTCATGAAATAGAGCACTTCTAAAATGAAATGTATGTAAAAATATTTATAGCCCCATATATAGGATATATAGCCCCATGTATGTATGTATGTATGTATGCATTGTATGTGTGTGTGTGTGTGTGTGTGTGTGTGTGTGTGTGTGTGTATGTAAACCAAGATTGTGGCCAATATGAGAATAAAAACTATTGTATGACTGTCTTTCACTCATATAAACTACAATACAAACTTACAAGTGAGTGTCATATAATATCATGTGCACAATGTGTTTTTTTTTATTGGAAATAGCCAAAATTGAGGGCAGATCTTTCTTCAGCTGACCTCCTAATTATGGATGTTGGTGGTTGCTAGAGTTAGCAGCCTGGTGCAAGTAGATCAATTTGGGCATGTTATGTAAACAAAATCTATGCAAAATACAAACAGACATTAGAAGACATAAAATTAAAATGATTCTTTGGAATGACACTTGAAATACAACAAAAGTAACTATAAAATACTTCTACAAGGCTAAGACAAAAACTAAATGAATTCAGTGGCTTAAAAAAAGCCAACAACCTAATCAAATATTTAGTCATGCGTTGGTTAGGAATATTCAAACAGGTGATGATGATGCCCAGGGGCAGACGGTAGCAATGGAAGTAGCCAATGAATGTGGCCAAAAAACAATACAAAAGGTTAAATCTAACAGCAAAATGGAACATTAGAATTTCTCAGTAAGTCTGCCAGTGTTTCACAAAATAGTTGATCAGTAGGAAGTTTTATATAGGCCACAAAAGAGAAGCAACAGCAAATGAAAACCTGACCTGAATAAAAGCTAAATCTTCACCTATCTGAACAGCTTGAATTTTATAATAGTTGTAAGTGTCTAAATCAGGAGAAAGTGCTCTTCTGTGAGATTGTCAAATACAATTACAATGACAAGTAAAACCTTAATAATAGCTGACATGTTGTCTTATCATTACAGGTGATCTTGCCTACACTTAAACGTTCCACAGCCATTTGTTGGCCATCCATAATGCCTTGATAAATCCAGAATTTCACCCCTTTTCAGGAGTTCACCATGACATCTAGGGGAGGCCCAAGAGCTGCCGGAACTGATGGGAGTGACTAAGCACAAGAAGAGGTGGCTTCTCATTACCAGATAGGAGTAACTTGTCACAAAAAAAACAACCCATTTAAAAAATCATTAAGACCCCTTTTTGAGTGATTTGAGTAAAATGTTGGCTGCACAACAAAACAAATCTTTCTTTTTTTAATACTTAGTTTAATTTGCTGTGTAATGTAGAAATAACAGAAAGAAGAAAAAATAAAGTGTAGAAATGACAAACCAGGATGCAGGAGCAAGGTGGAACAAAGATTTAACTTTGTAAACAAACAGAACACAAACCCATATACAAACACACCTCCATGCTAGAAAACAGACCAAAGACAAACACACAGGGGAGACGCAGGCTTAAACATTTGGAAATACAGGTGTGTGACTTCAGGCTGCTCACCATTAAGGCAGACCGGGATGGTGAGGGATGGTTGTGAGGATAATGTATCATACATAAAAACAGGCTGTTTTCTGTAATTAGTTGTAATTCGTTTTCTGTACACTAGAGTTTGCCGATATTGGTTTTGCAGGGCTGTTATAGATACTGATTATTATGGATTAATGAGGCTGATAATCGATATTTGGAATCAATATGCAAAAAAAAGAAAGTCAAATTTTTTATTTAAATGTGACAATAATAATAACAATATAAAACATATATTTAATTTATATAGCACCTTTCTTTTGTAAAAGCAACAACACACAAAAGAAAAATTTGAGACTTAAAGAGTGTCTTCTGAAATTTATAGATGGAAGGGTTTTCCGCTAACCTCGAGCACTTTACTTCCGTGAAGAATATGAAAAACGCCTATATTTAGGTACTGCAAGTAATGTAGGACCATGGTAAAATTAGCAAATTGTGTCTTTGCTTTTCTTCTATTCTGAATTGTAGCTAATTAATACAGACCCTTTATTTCATCTTATCGAAGTTAAAACATTAGGTGAAATCTCTCTTTCTCTATCTGTAACAGTGCTTCGTTAAAATCAAGAAGTCAAGCTGACAGTGAGCCACATGTCCTGATATGGGCGTTGGTTGCCGCTCAGGTGTTGGTGGCTTTTCAAAGCTGCTCTCCCGCGATGTATTGTATACCCTTACCAGTGGGGTATCCTTACCTCCTAAGTCTGCTGCCCTCCTGCAGTGCCATAGCCATACCCAAGAACGCTTATCAGCTACCTTGTGATCTCCATGATCAGCGTTGGCCTCTTCTCTGTGGCGCCGTTGATCTTTGGAGCCATGGAGATGTTCCCCGTGGCCCAACAGTTGTACCGGCGCTGGTAAAAGCATACACAGCTTTCATCTTTGGCTTCTCAGCGTGTCGGTCATGTACCTGCTCATGATAATCGCCATCCAGGTGCATGCGTGGCAAATCTACTATAGCAAAAAACTGTTGGATGCCTGGTTCAGCTCCACACGGGAGAAAGAAGAAGAAATATAATCAAAAAGGAATAGCAGTAGGAGGGGTGGGACTAAAACACTTCTGTTTCTACGCTGCTTCAGTGCAGTTCAAGCTTGCATGGGAGGCTGAAAAGGGGCATGAAAGAACAAACATTATGTTCAACAGAGTTCTAATTAAGATGTATGAGGTTTTTCACAAATGGAATCAAGGTACTCTAGTTTGTCTTCAGAACCGCTTATAACCAGAGGCAAGTAAAAAGGGAAAATATTTGAGTTCTAAAATACCTGGAAATAAAATTATTTAAAAATGATAATGGTCTAACTTATTTCATACTCATACATAAAATGTGTGCAAAACATGTATCTTATCTCCACATACCTATTTCTGTACTTAAAACTTCTTTAAATTATACAATGATAATGAATCCAGAGTGTGCATTATTGATTTTTTATACTATTCACACATATGAGAGCACCATAAATCATATTTTAGCTGTATGTCTGTGATATCTGATGTTTTTTATTTGCTTTTATTATTTTCTACATTGTGGATTAATATTGAAAACATCAAAATGGTGAAAGAACACATTATACAGTAAACAAAAAATTTCCAATTCAGTTTTATTTTATATAAGCTCTTAACAACAGTTATTGTCACAAAGTGCTTCCATTTTACATATAGCAGGCCCAAACCCCAACAAGCAAACCTGGGACAACAGTGGCAAGAAAAAACTCTCTGTAGTAGATAGAAAGAAACCTTGAAAGGAACCAAGTCACGGACGGGGACCCGTCCCTCCTATGTGTTGCATGAACATTTAATACACAAATAAACATTAGTTCAAGATTCATCGTTCATTAATGCCAGGTTGCTGCTGGGGACTAAACGCTAAGATCCATTGCAACACCAAACTAAGAAGATATTTCAATTTAAATTTGGTTTCGGCTCCAAGTCCATATAACGATGAAATTCAACTGGTTCCAAATGATGGAGTCTCTGATTTAATACTCATAGAACACTTTTTTTAAGTGAAGATATAAAAAGTCAGAGGGACACTTTCAAAGCCTGAGTCGTTGCTGGGGTCACTTGCTAAAAAAAGAAAAAAGAGAAGAGAGTTAGTACCCTACACCGCACAACATACAGTGCTAAAGTAACCGTGGCAAGCCTAGCTAAAGGGAGCTGGAAGATAGCACGAACATGAGGGCTTCAGGGTTCTCTGGATCACATAAACAACTAAATCAGCAAACTTGAGCGATCAGCAAGGTATACAGGACGACAGCACCAATCACCCCTTTCACTTTTATCTTAAATGACCATGAACCCCCAGATCTCACCTTCACCTAATAATAGGGTACTTTAACATCCAAAAGTCTGACTAAAGTGATAGGTCTTAAGCCTTGACTTAAAAGCAGAGATTGTTTCTGACCTCTGAACGCTAATAGGAAGGTTATTCCACAACTTCTTGTTTATGAGCAAATGGTCTTTCCCCCCAAGTTAACATTGTTTATTCTGGGCATTAATAAAAGTCAAGTCAAGTCAAAGTCTAAGTAAACTTTATTGTCATCTCTGCTATATACTGTACAAGTATACAGAGAGACAGATGACGTGGCTCCAGTTTTAATAGTGCAAACAACAAAAAACAAAAAACAAATAAGGCATAGTAAATGTATGAATAGAATATTAAAATACACTTTAAACTAGAAATTACAACACATGTAAAACTTTAAACTAGAAAGAAAAGACAATAACTAGAAAGAGAGACAAAGATGATGTGCAAATTTGTAGCAACAGTGCAAAATTGTGTAAATATTGTAGCAGCAGTCCGGAGAAGAGGATTACAATTTAGTGAATTTAATGAAGTGAAAATATTGTACTGTAAACGCCGGCTTAGCGTCTTGTGATTGGAAAATTGTCCAAGTCGGACTTTAGATGTAAATTAGATTGCTCCTTACTGCAAGGCCATTTTGAGATTTATAAGTCCAAGAGTAGTATTATTTTGAGTCGACACAAACAACTGAGTGCAAACAACAAAAAGAACGAGGGACTGTTAAAAGAAGAACAATAGGGCACATAGAATAACATACCTGAATAGAATATAAAATGCCACTTTATTAGAAATGGGTATTAAATATAAACTTTAAACTAGATTTAGACGAGACAATTAGGATGCAGTATTCAACTTACAACTATGGTCTTGGAATTGACTTTTACACTGAATGTGCTTGAAATATGAAAAATTCTATACAGTCATATTAATAAACGTATACTTAAAGTCTACTTCTACCATTCAGTTGGATCAGTATGTGCGGATCTGTTTAGTGAGTGACTTAAGGGGCAGCCTAAAAAAAGAGCCACTGTGATATTGAATAGTTAGTCCCCTTAGCGCACACCATTGAAAACAGCGGAGGGAAACGTTTTCCTTTTTTTAATGGGTGAAAATTATTGTTCCTGCTCATTTAAACTCATACAACACAGTACATATTTATAAGATATAGTATTTGCTCAAATACAGACACAACTTACAAATAAATTAAAATTGATTGCGGTGCGTAAACGCCGGATGACAAATCTTGACTATCTAAAGTTATTTTTAGCGCCCTCTCCTTGTTCCAAACCCTCTCTCGGTGGTATCCTCTCCTTGTTAAAATACAGAATGTAAGCTCTCTGAGGAAAAATAGAGGCAACACAGTTATAAAGCGTTTCCTTCGTTATCTATAAATCTTAAACCTATTAGCAAGTATATCCATTAACTTATAGCTGTTTAATTATATCCATTAACTGGCTTTTACATGTAATAAAAGCAATAGCGATGTAACGAGTAGTAGTGATGGGTGGGTCGATCAGAAATATGATAATACTTCGTGTCAATGTTGGTATTGATATTGATCAATACCAGTGTAATGAGATCGATACTTAAGTTTCAATTTCTCTCCTGTATGCACTGTCTGTGTAAGAGCTGCTGCTCTATGTTGCCGCTCCTGGCTGTCACAATGCAGAGAAGGCTTTACTCCTCCTCCTCCCCCTACTTGTGTTTTGACGTTGCACCATCACGTGACTCAGCGGCGCAAGGCAAGCAAGCAGGCTCCTGGCACAATACAGAAGTGTAAAGAAAGTGCCGTGTGGCATTATTTTCAAGCCGAAGATAAATCAACGGCGAGTTGTAGTATTTGTAATTAGTATTTTGTGCACTTTATTTATGTTATTTCATAATAAAGTATTTATTTATATAAACTTTTGCGATTGTAGCCTGTGTTTTAACTATTAATTTAAAATCAAAAAAACACTGAAAGGGTAATGTGAACATTAATTCAGTTTAGCAAATTTAATATGATGTATTTACATAATTATCTTAAATATAGATATAAATTATCTGTATAGGATACTGGCTCTGTATTTACTTGGTATCGAATAAATGCCAAATCTTGTAATGTCGCACCACTAGTGGCAATTTATCTACGTAATTACAAGATATTTTCCTCGTAATTTCGAGATACTGACCCGTATTACAAGATACTGATCACAAAATTGCGACTTAGGTGTCTAGTTTTTTAGGGGGCCATGCGGTGGGAACACTTTCGTGGTACCCTATTGTTATTATTGATTTTTTTCTGCGCCTGCTTGTATTGTGGAGAAAAACAGTTAAAACCTACAGCTTTGAAATTTGGCAGTGGGTCCGGTGCCCACCACTACTCAGGCAAAAAGAAATTGCAAAATAGCTATTTTGCAATTTTCCAAAAAAAAAAAATAACATTTTGCAAATAAATGTTTAACCCGTGGCTCTGTTTCTCAAAAAAATCTTATATCATCTTATTCTTTCATTTAAGGCAGATTGTTTGAACCCTGCATCTATTTCTGCCATATTTGATTTTAGCTAATTTGCATAAAATGAAAATCCCATGTTTTTCAAACTCGTCCCTGGTTTTGTCAATCTACATGCAACTGGTATCATTTGGAATCCCAGACACTCTTCGCACATTTATTATCGGTATATTTTTTAATTTAGGTCTCATTTTGCTAATATACGATAAATAAACCTAAACTAGTAGTAGAGACTGCAAACCCATACACGAGTGTCATATAAGAAATTCGGCTCTGGGTGGGCAACAGCTTTGAAATTTGGCAGGTAGGTCCTTGACTCTACCCAATACTGAGGAAAAAAAAATTTCGCCACTTTGCCCTTATTTCCAACAGTTTCCCAAACCTCCACGAACTATTCAGGCAAAAAAAAAAAAATTGCACCACACCACCACTTGGTGGCGCTAATAAACTATTATGCGTTTTCGTAATAGTGCACCTCTACCACTTGGTGGCGCCCCATGCAAAAGCTATTATCACGTTCCATGTATTTGCCTCCCACTTGGTGGTAGCTAATAAGCTTCAATATCTCGTTTTCACGTAGTAACTTTTAGATAAATAGCTCTGATTCTTAAAAATCTATACCATCTCATTTCTTAGGTCCAAGAGCGAATCTTAATAAACCTAAATATCTATTTTTCCCTTATTGAATTTTTATTTGTCGGCATAACTAGTCAACTAGATCCTGGATTTTTATCCAATCTGCATGTAACTGCTATTATTTGAATCCCAAGACATTCTTCTTTAATTATTAGTATATTTTTAATTTTCATTTGGCTGTATTTTTTTTAAAATAAATGTGCTCGACTTAAGTATAATGTTAATGCCACACTGAATATCATAGAAATCTAGCTCTGAGTGAGCTATTAATTTCCATAATATAAAATCGTATTACTTGAAATCCTCAGCATATTCTTCTTTAATAGTTATTGAGCACATTTTTCATTTACCTATTCGCTTGTAGCTATATTATACAATCAGTACTTTTGAAACAAATTCCAGCAAAGGCTATATGTTTTTAAGGCTTGCCTCTTATAGTAATTATTAAGCACATTTTCAGGTGTTTCTTAATATGGCTGCAAAGCTTCACTTCAAAGTCGATATCCCACTTATTGGCGCCATAATAAACTATTTTAAAGTTAGCCTAATAAGTTTTGAACCGTAAATACGTCAAAAAAAGATGAAAGATATCAAATCTCCTTATATATGTACATCAATTCATAAAAACTGATAAAGCTGCAAACTGCATAATACATAATCAGTGATATATATATATAAAGATTTATATATATATATATATATATATATATATATATATATATATATATATATATATATATATATATATATATATATATATATATATATATGTGTGTGTGTGTGTGTGTATATATATATATATATATATATATATATATATATATATATATATATATTATATATATATAAATCTTAGGTGAATGTAAAGAGCTTCCGTCCTTTTGCGATATAGGCCATTAAAAGCATTATTTTTCAAGGACGCGTCTCCAACTGCACACTAGCCCACTAGGTAGTGTACAAAACAGCGGGCTACCCCAGGATATCTGTTGCATTGCCGTTAGCGCACTTCCAGTTAGTGCACTAGCGTGCGATTTGTGACGCCGCCCTGAGTAAGGGAGTGTTTGCCACGTACGTTACATCTCCTCTTGCTTCCGGAAGTGCGAGCTGCAGTTTGGGAGCTTTAAATTCGGAAGGTCCTGCAAAGAAATTGTACCGGCGCGGGTTCCGCACGTCCTTATACCAGGTACAGCTATATTGACACATTACTGTGAAAAAAACCCTCTTTTCCTAATTGCTAGCGTACATCCTTTAAAGCGTCTTTCATTTTGCCAGTACCGTAGGAGGCTAGGCTAAGCTTAGCTAGCCAAACACTTGTCAGACAGGGGCGCTAATGAACGTTAGCTTCGGGAAAACTGGGGCAAACCAAAAAGACAGACTTGGCTAAAGTAAAAGTCATTTATCGTCGGACATTTTACTCGCAAAATGTTTTCTGTTTCTTTCTCTAAGTTTCCGACTAAACTTAAATGATAGGAATTGGTTTTCTTATTTTAAAAAAATGTCGACTAACCAACTTGGCTAAATGTAAGCCGGCAAAGACGTGGGCGACGTTCCAATTTTTGGCTCGTACTAAGTAGTGTGCTCAGATAGAGAATGCTTCTACTGTCACATACTCTGTATAGGTCGATAGTAAGCTGTTTGGGACGAAGCAGGAAGCGAGCGCTATTTCGCAGGAAGTTGCTCTAACGTCTGTCGAGTGGTTCGTGGACGTGTTGTAAATGGAGCATTATTTGACAGGGCGAAAAACATTTCGGCCGTGACGCAGGAAAACGGCCCGCTGAGAGCAACTACTGTGTCCATTATTCCTGCTACTGGAAAACTGTTCTGTTGTACACTTTTCGTTTCTGTGGTTCTCGTAGAAAGGTAGGTCAATTCTCGCGAAAAAGGGACTTTTGTACTTGTTGCAAGCGAGGTAACTGCTTGGCTATTAAGTAAATGTGCGGGTCCAAACCTCGCCCATGTTAGTGACAAGAAGCGAATTGCCGCTGTAGTGTTTATTAGATATTTTTTAAACGTTGTAAAATAGTAGAAAATGTATTAAAGAAAAGTTGCATGTGTCCTCATGCTGTCTGAATAGAATTTTAAGTAGAGCTGCACAATACATCGCTTCAGCCATGTTACCGCTTGGGCATGCGCAGTATCTCATGGACGGACGTATAATGTCAGTTCAACACAATTTGTTTCTATGAAACTTGTCCGCTTTTCCCTTTCCATGACTAATCTTCAAGAGAAGTCTGACTGATCTAACACAGTTTCATATATCATTATACGTAAAAATGTTTTTCTTTTGAGATAAGAGAACGTTCGCATTGTTAAACCCTATCTATTGATTCAGTTATCAAAAACTGGTTTCCAGTCATTTCTTATATTGTGAACAGGACCAGGTACATCAGATAAGTTTCCTGTCTAACCTCTTTAGACTGATTAATCATGTCACCTTTAATGATCTAAGATTGCTTGAGTGTGATTTTACAAAACCTCTCGTTTTGTAAACCTCTCCAGTATTTGTACCAGAAGGAGTGTTTAAGGGACCAAAGTCTGAATGTGTGGTTAGACTGCCAAATCATTCTTCGTCCTCTGACCCTTAGACTGTGCTATAGAGTTACAATAAGCCCACAGCATTATCCCAGAGCTGGACCTGACGTAATGGCGATAACAGGTCAGATTACTCAGTTCCTGCCTTGTCTTCTCTGCTACTGTTTCAGTTTGCGTATCATGTTCTTCTGTGGATAACCTGCCATGGTCATCAGAGATGGAGGTTTTGTTCAATAGTTCTGCCATTTAATATTTATGCGCTGTGCTTTTTTTTTTTTGCTTGTTTGTCACTTGTATGTAAGCTTGTCCTGGGTGGGGATGCTTACTTGGGGCTTGGGAAGCTAAATTAGCATTAAACTTCCTTCACAGTCCTTTACTTTTAGCATGACTTCTTCTAGATAAAGCTTTTATACCACATACTTGACCTGTCCCATATCTGTTTGTCATTATCTGACAAATTGTTTTGTCCAACATTTTCCAATCACAAAGATATTCCCTCTTTCATTTATTGAACTTTAAATATAAACAGTTCAAACCATGTCAGTGAAATATAGTATGAGGTAGGGCTGGGCGATTATACAATCGCAATTAGTGATCGTGATAAAATTCAGTTCGATTATGATTATAAGCTTCAGGCACATTTACTCGATCACATGCGGCAGAAATGTGCATGACAAGCAGTTTACTTACTTATTACCTACAAGCATTTGAGATGTTTGGTTGGTAGGAGTCTACTGTACGCTGTACATTTGCTTTGTATTAACTGTTCTACAATGTTTACATTTCACTGTATTTACAAATTGATTCCAGTTTTAGTCGGTTTCAGATTCAGGTTTCAGTCCAGATGCTTTCATAGAGGCTGTATTAGAAAAAAAAATTGTGATAGAAATCTATATCGATCAATGTGGGAAAATATATTGTGATCAAATGTTTTGCCATATTGCCCAACCCTAGTATGAGGCCAAAAACACAAAACAAAGTAGGGTAAACACCCCTATTAAGCTCACATACCCATTAAGCACACTGGCAACTCTGAACACAAATTAAACCCATAAATGTGGTTGTTATTAAATACTTATTGTATTTATAAGCCAGTCATGCAGCTGCATATTCTGATAACACCATGCCTATGTTCACTCATCCTGGCAGTCATTTTGAAAACTTTGCCCAGAACAGACCCATCATGTATTCACTTTTTTTAAAATATATATTTTAACTTTTATCTTGGGTGTCACTAATTTTAAAATAAACAGATAAATGTTCATAAGAACAGCTATTCAAATTTATTTATATAGCGCTCTTAACAACAGTCAGTGTCACAAAGCACTTTACATATAACCAGCCTAAACCCCCCCCAACAAGCAAGCCTGAGGCGACAGTGGCAAGGAAAAACTCCCTCTAATAGGAAGATACCTTCAGAGGAACCAAGACTCGGAGGGGGACCCCATCCTCCTCTGGGCGACCGGGCGCACAAACATTTAATGCACAACAAGCAATAGTTCAAGATGAGTTGTTAGTTATTTAAAGAAGCAAAGATACAGAAATAGTCCAAGGGATATTTCAAAACCAGGGTTGTTGCTGGGCCACTTGCAGGACCCCCCCAGCAACATTAAGTTGAAATTAGTTCAGTATTGTGCTGCTAATTCAGTAGAGGTCCATAGGGTCCAATCTCAGCTGGTTTCATGATGATGTCTCTATGGAGTCCTGATGCGGGTTCAGTCGGTCAGCATCAGCTCGGGAGGGTTGACAAGGTCAAGCGTCAGCTCAGGACGTCTCCAGGGAATCAGCGTCAGCTCGGTAGGGTTGAGATGGTCAAGCGTCACCCCGGGTAACTCCATAGAGTCCCGGTGAGTCCCTATAATCAGTATTTCTAGTTTCTGTGTAAGTAGTATATAATTATGTACATGATGTAGAACATTTATGTGGCAAAATACTGATCTTAAAATAAAAGGCACTATGTTTTTATTCCAAAATGATTGCTGGCATTAAGCTCAGGGTGCTCCCTGTAAGTTTAGTTGCACAGAATGCCAATGAGAATATTTCATGAATAGTTTAAAAACACTGATGGTCAATTTTCTTTTTAAACTAAAGTTTTAAAAATGATCAATATATTATAGGGCTGCAAATATCATTTATTTTGGTAATCGATTAATCTGACGAATTTAAATTGGATAAAAGTTTTTAAAAATGATTGTGAGTTTTGTTACTTATCAACTAAAATATGAGGTTTGACTGTAATAAAGGCAAGGATTTGACTGAACTGGAACGCTTTAGTTGAAATTGGACACATGCTAAAAAAATGTTAAAATCTTGAAAAATGTTTATGCATTTTTACACAATTACGTCATTTTTTATGCATTTGTCTCCCTGCTAACGTTAGCCTCCTCGGCTGAAACATTATCCTCTTCTTTTCAAGTTTTTTTTCAAAGCTTCCAGAAATCGTCACGTAAGCTACTCAAGGCTCTGCCATTGGTTCGCGTCTCCTTCTTCTTTTATGAAGTCCGGCATTCAGCTTAATGGGGCTTTACATCCACCGCCGGTTCTCCTGCTCCCAAACCCAACGCTTGTTGGTTTCATTACAGATGATATGCTTTCATAAAGACCCACTTGCCATCTCTTTGCCTTGACAGTATGAATGGGCAGCTGGACCTGAGCGGGAAGCTGATCATCAAGGCTCAGTTGGGCGATGACATCCGTCGCATCCCCATCCACAACGAGGACATCACCTACGATGAGCTCCTGCTGATGATGCAGCGTGTCTTCCGTGGCCAGCTCCAGAGCAGCGACGAAGTCACCATCAAATACAAAGACGAAGGTGACTGCAGCTTTTACCTTGACAACGTATGCTTAAATCTAATGTGACGTATGGGATCTTTATTGACTCTTGACCCGTCTAACTGGTTACATTAAAATATTCGTACTCGTATTCGCAAATAAATGACAGATACCACTCAATTGTATTTGACTACAACAAACTGGTCGTAGACACTGTATGTAATTTGTTGTCCTACCTGACTTCAATGTCGAGGGGGAGACAACGAGTCAAAAACTTAGATTCGGAGCTCATGTGAAATACAGGACTCCAGATGACGATTCAAATGTTTGGCAATGCGACTATTTTTTTTATTTTGCGACTACTTTTTTTTCCATTCCATTAGCCAATGCTGACCTTCTCTCTCTATTCAAGTAAATTAAGGCACGGACACTCTCAGCCCCAGGGTTTCCCGCAGCGCCTTATAATTGAGGGGACTGCCTTGACAACGCCCCCCGGAAAAAAATTAAAATCCTGCCGCCTCCATGCATCCGTAGATAGTAAAAGATGACCGTATCACGATGAAGCCGAATAGCAGCATCTAAACTACCGAACTCAACATATTACAAAGTTTACATTAAATAGAAAGGAACACTGAAGTTCCCGGCGCTTTTCGTAACTTAGCAACAACAAGCGCCGAAAAAGCGCTCTGGAAGGGAGGTTTTGACCACTCCCAGCGCAAAAAAAAAAAACTTTGGTGGACAGTCCTATTTTTAACAATTTTTTAAAAACCGCATCACTCAGTGGTTCAAGTTGAAATCTATTCAGCTTCTAGAACAGTCGGCTGTGTTAACAATGCAGCACATTTCATTCCTTTATCTGCTTATATTTACATTTTGTCGAATGTGATGACACTGCCTTTTAGAAGGCTCTTTTATTAAAACCAGAAACATCTGTTTATTTTTGGAGTGGAATAGCCTTGTGTTAGTGATTTGATATTTAGCCCTATTATAGGCTTATTATAATCTGCAAAGGAGAAAATAAAACCTGCCTCCCAATTAAATGCACTATAATGGCAACCCAATCTAAGAAATATTGGTATCGGCAAGTACACAAATAAAAATACCCATATCGACTGGTAAAAAAGTGGTATCGGTGCAGCCCTATGTCTATTGGAAGAAATTTGTTGAGGTTAGATTCATTACAAGAAATACTTGACCCTAAGTCTCAACATTAAGTGCTTTAATTTGCTTGTTTTTCTAATATGAAATCTAAGTACGAGTAAAATATACTTTTACGTTTTGCCAAGGCATGATTTTTTTTTTTTTTTTTTTTTATTAATCTTGATTTTTTGAACTTAAAAAAAAAATCTTATTCTTGGCTGCCATGAACTTTGAGCTGTAATTCTCTTTTACACAAAAAATGTTCTATTGTCTTTAACAAAACATTGTGCATCTATGCATCACTTTTCTGATAACTTCTTTTGTAGACGATGACCTCATCACCATTTTTGACAGCTCGGATCTGTCTTTTGCCATCCAGTGCAGTAGAATATTGAAGCTCACTCTGTTTGGTAAGTTTTTTGCTTTCCTTTGTGATTTGTGATTAGACCTCATCTGACGACCCTGATTTCCTTGAACTGGGAACTTGGTGGACATCACATGCTTTTTAGAAAACGGCCCTAGACTGAACAAACCTGTTTCTTTTGAATTGGCCACGCTCCCTTCTACTACCACGCTTATGAACATTGCAGGGTGGGGTCAGAGTAATCTAAAGACTAGCAATGATGTCTGAACTACCGGGTATCAGTTCACGTCATGTCAAACGGTGCCAAATTTCGGTACACTCACACGCTCATCAGCAGCGGTGCGCACGAGCTGAACAGGACACACAGACCTGGGTGAAAGATTTCAATGCAGTTTACATTTGAGGCAGCAATAGGATAGAAATACTGTAGGTATTTACTGCAGTTAAATTTACGTTTGCTATTTAAGCTACAGTGTTAGTTCTGTTTACCATGACAGCATGCTAGGGGAAGAGAGAGAAAGAGTTCAACTGTGTGACTACCCGTTAATAAAAACAACGCAGACCGCGCAACATGCAACATTTGCCACGTAAACAATGCAGAAGTGGGGCTAGCAATACGTCGGACTTAAGGAAACACCTCGTTAAACATAAAATATTTTTTCACGAGGATGAGTGTGCGGTGTTTGATCATTGGAGCGCCGCAAGTAGGTGTCCACCAAACGCTGTTTTTGCACTGGCAGTGCCTATTTTTAATGCAGATCTGCTGAGCTTCAGCATTCAGAGCGTTAAGCCCCTTCATGCTAAACATCCGATCTAAAAGAACACTTTTACAGTGTTTACATGAAATAGGAACGAACACGGAAGTGCCAGATGCCGCTTTTTCGTAACTTAGCAACAACAAGCGCTCTGGAGGTGAAGATTTGACCGCTCTCAGCGCTAAAAAAACATGTTTGTTGGACACAGGCTCTTAAAGCTACAGTGCCTGCAGTGACAGTCACCCCTGCAGCCAGCATCGACATAGAGAAAGTTCAAATTATGCTGTGGATAATACAGTAATAAATTTATGTTGTAGTTTTAACATACAACCCCTTTTAAATTAGTTTGAGGCTTATTTATTATTACTGGATTTATTATGATGATACAAATCAGGTATTACAGATTCAGAGCAAGGTATCGAAATGAGGTACCGTTGAGTATCGGTACCAAACACTGGTACTGGTACCGATATTGGATCAGATGTGAAAGGTACCCAACCCTACTCATGAGCAAGGTCCCCTCCCCAAGCACTGTTCCCCGGCGCTGTCCATGTTGGCTGCCTACTGCTCCTTCTTGGATGCGTCAAATGCAGGTCACGTTTCGTTGTGGTGTGCTGTGCTGTGCTGTGTTCACAAGAACAAATTATCACTCACTTTCATAAAAGGTTTAGGGCAAGGTGCTGGAGAGTTCTGAAGGAATAAGGAATGAGTTCAGACTGAATTAATTTGTAAAACCAGTGGAAAGATCTCAAAACAACATTTGAGATGCTCTAATCCAGAGCGACCTCCATTCCTAATTTCAGGGACGGTTTCCCTGAGTTCAGTTCTTCGTTTTAAAAGGTTTGCAAGAAATATTAAACTGAAGGTGTCTGTTGTCTTATCCAGACAGTTTTGTAAGTTGTCAGATTAAATCTCGACTTAACATTTTTTCTTTTTCTTCATTTCTTTTCTTTTTTTTGTTGTTGATCCAGTGCAAAAAAAACACGAATGCCAAAACATTTATGACTGTATCGTTATAGCCCAGCTCTAATTTGACTCGTATTCCTTGTGTAATGTTGAGTTTTAAGCTCACGCACAGCAATGGACAGATTGTTCCGTAAGAAGATAATCCCTCTCCAGCCGTGGTGATATCTGACCCCAATTTTAATGCCGCAGTCTGAATTCAGTGCGGCAAAGCAGGAGGCCGATTGCTGTATGATCTTAAAATACAAGTCATCAAAACGTGGATTATTAACCCGTTGATAATAGAGCTGGAAATTCAACATTGCTTTGGTTTTAAAGAGCTGGAGTAAATAAGTTGAGGAAAAAATATATGCAGTACATAAATACGTATTTGGTGTCATGCCAAAGCATTTGCTGGCAAAAAGACAGTTTGTTCAAGAGCTTTTAGGTGGCATGAAATAAAATTGCTGCATGTTTTATACCACAGTAAGAAGTTTAGCTTTTTCCCCAATCATAGCTTGTGACAAGCAGCAGATTCCAGGCAGCATGTTGGCAGAAATTAAAGGCGTGCCTCATTCACACTTTTTATGAATAGTGTAATAACCAACATTTTGAAGCATTTAGAGTTGTTTGGTCTGAATCACTAAGATAAGAAATAGGGTTTAGAAAACTGTATTGGCCAGTTCACTTATTTAACCTGTTAAGCCCTGAGGCTGTTTTACAGATTTGTGACCCTCCACAGCAAAACCAGTCGCCTGTCGCAAATTTTCAAAATTGTGTTATTATATTTTTATGAAAGGGCATATATCGAACTTCAAAACGATACCTATATCGAATGAATTGGACGACATATGACTGAGATATCAACATTCAAAGGAGTCGGGTTTCTCCTGTCACGCCAAGTGAGAAACGGAGAAATCTGCCTTTGAAGTTGACTATCGACGTAGCACTCACAGACGCTTGGTGCGGCCGCGGCTACATTTGCATTCACGGTAGCCTACGCTGCATTCACAGCCACACGGATAGCCTACCTGCGTTAGGTTAACTGAACTCGGGAGAAATATCTTCACGCTAGTCAACCAGTGGATTTACCGTAAATATTGGAGTAGAGCGGTCAAAACACAAACTTTTAACATTCTGCTGGAATTGAAGTCCTCACCTCGAGAAAGTCACGTTTTTAGGATGGAATGGGTAAGTTTTTCAGCCAAATTTATTCACAACAGTACAGTATAGACCTTTCACTGTTTCAAAACACTAAAAACAAAAAATCCAAAATTTTACCCCACGCAACATAAACGGTTGTTTTTCTCGGAAAACAAACAAGCAAACAAGCGACTGGTTTTGCCGTGGAGGGTCACATTTTTGCTCTAGAAAGATACCCAAAATAAAATGTGTATATCTCAGCAACCACAATGTCTATTTTTATGCTTTTGGTAAAAGGTAAAGGTAACACTTGAGATTACTTGTAATCAGCACACATGTTACTGGGTCAGAATAAAGGAAGATGCAACACAGCAGAACAAGAAAAAAAAAATCATTTTCGCCAAAAAAAAAATTACATATTATCTGCAGAGTCTGACTTTCGTATAATATACGGTATGCATGGTTAGTAGTATAGATTCTACAGCTGTATTTCTTCCACGTAGACCCAGTGTTTTTGTTCTTTGTTTATTTATGTGTTTGGTGTTGGAATTGTGTTATGTTAAGGTGAAATTTGTTTGAGATTTTCACGCAAGATTCTATTGATGTTGATGTGCCGCATGCATATGTTTGATTACGTTTACTGACTATTTAAAGCCTTCCTGTTCTGCCCCTGGCACTGGGGGCAGTCTGGCTCAAGCCGTTAAGAGGCAAAACCTACTAACTCCAGCAGTTTTATATTTTGACCAGGAGATGGTGCCCCTGTCCTGGATAAGCTGACTTAAACCACAAGCCCTGAGACAAGTGAAGAGGAGAAAAAGTTGACTGTACGACTTTAAGAATGAGTCAGTGTGCACGGCAATAACAGGATAAAAACAGAATAATAAAGGAAATCATGAATATGTTTTTAATATACTCGCTGGTGACTTGTTGCGCTGGTTAGTGGTCGAGAGGAGTTGATATGGATGTGAGTTGGTAGACAGCTGTGTCTGTAAGGATGCAAAACGAGGATAAAAGAATGTGATTTAGAAAGAAATTTGTGTGCTGCTTGTCCCATTATTCCCTCAAAGCCGTAATGGAAAGGGGGAAAATTATCACTGAAAATCTGGACCAGGCGAGAACAGAAAAAAAGCAACTTCACTCAAACATATTGAATAGTTATGAGTTTTATTGCATGTAGGGGAAAATGTTATCCTGCCATCTCATACTCTGTCAGGGTGGCTGTGAGGGAATACCTTTTGTCACTGTCCAAGCCTGGTTCTTTCCTTTCGAATGACATTATTTCCTGTGTCCTGTTTTCATTTACGCTGCTATTCCTCCGTGGCTGATTTCAAACGATCCGATGACGAGAGGATGGCGGGAAGGGCGGAGGGGAAAGATAAAAGGAGTCCTGTTTTTTTTCTCCTCCAGGCCTGTGTGCACTGAGTTCAAGTTGCAAGTTGCTCGTTCCCACTCGGGCGGCCTCACGTGCACAGCCACGGCCCAAACGTGTGACTGGAGTAAGGGGCCGGTTCAGGCTCTGCTGCCAGTTGTTTTGTGCGTCTGGGATTCTCGAATAGTTCAACACAGCAGCTCGCCTGACACGTATAGCAAGGAGGATGCAGTCTTCTGGTTTTAGCCAGTACACTGCTGAGATTGTTAGATTTTGGGCATTTGTAGTACTGGGATCGGGAAGATATTCATATTATTAACAGTTTTTGCAGATATAAGTGGAACTAATTACATTTTTCCCAGTTTACAGTGCATTATTGGATTAATTCTTTATTGGAAAGACTGTCGGCTTGTTGCTTTATTGAAGAGAGAACTTCCACTGTGACGTGGAAGAAAAGCTTATGTATATAGATATAATCAATATTCCTAGCTTCCATGTAAGTAGTATATAATTATGTACATGATCTAGAATATTTATCTGGCAAAACACTGATCTTAAAAAAAATCCACTAGATTTTTATTCCAAAATTATTGCTGTTCCCATTAAGCTCAGGGTGCTCCCTTTAACTTCAATTACATAAAAAAAGCCAATGCGAATCTTTCATGAATAGCCTAAAAACATTCGTTGTCAGTTTTCTTTTTAAATTAAAGTTTAAAGAACAAGCAGTATATTATTTTCACAAATTTAAGATAACAAAACTAGATGTGTTCATATGATTCTCAGTATGATAACTTGTTTCTTCATGTTAATGCTTTTAGGCCTAATGCTCTTTAACTGTTGTGACATTCATCAAATAAAAACAATTACAACTAAACGCACAAATAGGCATTGTAAATATAGTGTTTAAACCTTGTTAACATTCAAATAATTATGAGAGATGCGTTCGTATGATTCTCTGAAAGTATTTTGTGTTAAACTTTTACCGTGTGACACATACAATGTCATACTTGTTTCTTCATGTTAATGCTTTTTTTAACTGTAGTGACTTTCATTAAATAAAAACGATAACAATTACAACCAAATACACAAATAAACAATTATTTTAAAATACAATATAATGATGTGAGCTTATTTGGAGCAGGGGTGTTCTTAAAATGGGGAAACATGTACCCATTAAGCACAGCCCGGACATTTTGTATTTAAAGAGGCGTATCTTCATAATTGATTACAAAAACATTTAAATGAAATTATAAATAATTAAATGAGACAGTGTTTCATTTTACTTCTCATTACCCTGTGAAAATAATGTTTTACTTAAAAACTGTTTGGTTGAAGATTTGGGAGAGCTTTATTGGTACGTTTATCTTATGTTGTCCCATTTTCTGGTTGAGCAGTCTCAATGTTATGGCTCTTATGACCGTAATACTTCTAAGGCATCTGCCTAATTTTAACAGGGTAAACAGACAGTAACTAGAATCTCAACAGATCCTAAAAACTTCAAAGTCAAAGTTAACTTAGTCATCTCTGCTGTGCACTGTACAAGTATACAGAGACGAGACAACGCGGCACCAGTTTTAACAGTGCCAAAGAACAAGGAACAAAGAATAAATAAGGCACATAGAATAAGCAATATATAAACAGAATATAAAGTATACCCTTTAAACTAGAAGTAGAATATAAATCTCAACTTTAAACTTGAAGTAGAAAGAGAGACAATTAGGATGTAGTATTCAGCCTACAGTTATGGTTTTGGAGTTGCCTTTTAGACTAAAAAGTGCATGAGGTTTGTAATGGTTTCAGTATGAAAAGTTCTGTACAGTCTATGAAATAAAACAGTCTGTGCAATACTTTCAGTTTGTTCAGATACAGTCAGTTAGAAAACAGCGATCAGTGACATGTACATCAATGGTCAATAGTTATGCAAATATGTAGCAGCAGTGCAAGATTTGTGCAAATATGGTAGCAGCAGTCAAGAGAAGTGGATTACAGTTTCGATCGGCTCACATTAAATGTGTGTCAGATTAACAGCAGTTTGGAGTGACAATACTGTACCGTCTGTAAACATAAACATTTTTCCTGAGACAGTTTCAGGCCAACAATGAGGAGATTGTCCGTATAGCTGCATGTGCATCACAAAGTCAGTTTTGTATAAAGTGCAGAGGTGTGCAGTCTGGCCAGGCGGGAGGAGTGTAAAGAGACCATGTGAATGATGTGAGGGGTCAAGCACGATGCAGGAGGCCCTCCTGATGCAGTGTTTGTGAATGACGCTGAAATTATAAGCCATGCCACAGTCTTAAAGTGCATTTTAACAAATCATTCATGATTGTAAGTGGAAAAACTCTAAAATATTTCCCTTGAATATATAATATACCTTGAAATATTCATGCCAGTCATTGTCTGATTTTATGCTGCAAAAATCAGCAATGCAAATGAAGATAACAGCCGAACCCTTGTGTATACTTAGAAAATGTATACATATTTCGGAACAACGTAAGTCTGATGTTGTGTTGGTGTTAGTGTCAATTGGCAACCTAGCAAGGGAGGTTATGGTTTGTTTTTGATGTCTTGTTAAAACTAAATGCCCATGCTTTGGGGTGGTGGCCTAATGGTAGGGTACATCCTTACAGACCAATAGGTGGTGGTGGTGGTTGTCTAGTGGTTAGGATGCTTGCGTAACAAAGAGGTTGTGTGCTCGAATCCTCTCTCCAGCACTGAGCAAGTCCTCTTAGAACCTCTGCTCTCAGGTAAACTCTCCCTGAAATTAAAAAAAAAAGGAAAATGGAAGTCGCTCTGGATGAAAGCATCTGCTAAATGACATAAATGTAAGAAAATGGGAGGTTCAAATTCAGCTGTGTCCAAAACTGCCACCATGAGCCCTAAGTTGCTCTAGGTTAAGTTTCCCTGTAATTTTGAACTGTATATACCACTGCATAAGAGTGTCCGCCAAATGTTGATGAGTTGCGGTAACTTTAATGTCCACAGTGAATGGTCAGCCACGGCCACTAGAGTCGTCTCAAGTGAAGCACCTGCGGAAAGAGCTGATCCAGCTGAGGAACAAAATCAACAGCCTGCTGGACAGTTTGGAGCCGCCCTCAGAGCCCACGTTGGAGAGCAGCAATCCAGAAACTGGTAAACGCAGGCCTGATCTACTTGGGGTTGAAGAAATCTGTGGCACAAAGTTAAAGACTTTCTAAAGCGCAGATTTTAGCACTCAATACATTTTATAAAACGGTTTGGTACATGGACTTTATAATTCACTGCAGCATTTGGTTTTAGATAATTCTTGTCTAACTTAGGAATGTCTCAACTTGTCACAGTTTTCATTTACCTTCTTAATCAGTCGTATAATCATAATTAACCAGACCATATTAATTCCAACGGGCCAGCATTATAGCTCGTTGAGTCATAATTATAATTTGGCAATATTGCTTTAGTAGTTTGACAGCAGACACACTCTACTTGGGTTTTGTTTGTTTTTTTTTAGTAATAATTGTCCAGGCATTAACAGTTTGTAGTAATGCAATTGCTAGAGTTTCTCAAGGAATAGTTTCTGCCCTTCGTGGCGATGGTCACATGTGATTTGCGTATGTTTTTGTAGAATGTGTGGAGGCTGTTGATGCAGCTGTAAAGCAGGCTCCTCCAGTCAGTGCTGCTAGCATGTCAGCCTTTGACCCTCTGAAGAACCAAGAGGAAGTCAGCAAGAATGTCATCTCAGCATTCGGCCTGTCTGATGAACCTGCTCCAGGTACACAAACATTTATACACCCAAAGATATATTTCTCAACTGCACTGAAATGCTTCTTTTGCTTTGCAAAGTGCCACAGGGCTTGATTTTTGGGGCCTGTATTTTATAAAGTTAGAAAACTTCATAATCACTTTTTTTCGAGAACCTGCTTTAGATTTTCTATGTGAAGCTGCGCAATGATCATTCTGTTGAGTGACATTAACGTGTTCCAGACGATGAGATTAGCCTTTTTGCCATTCTGCACAGTACGTCAGACTTCACCACAGACGGTAATTGTTCAGTGATATCAGCACCGCATTTGGAACAGTCTGTGGGCGAGGTTAAGGCGGCATGAACCCCATGTGGAGCCATGCAGTAAGGACTTGGCCGAATCCAGGACCACCTACGTCGCTGGTTAATCTCTCTCTCACTCTTGTTCTCAGCCCCAGCAGCGCCTGCCGTGGAAGAACGCTCTGGCACTCCAGACAGTATTAACTCCTCTTCCTCGGCGCCACACCCTCCTGCTGTTGCTCCTCAGGCCCCCCCACCTTACTCAGGAGTCCAGCAGCCTCCTGCAACTACAATGGATGGTAAACAGACAGTTTTGTAGACCTGCATACTTTAAGATGAGCGTTCAACGAGATGCCTTGATGTGAGTGTGAGATTAAAGGTGCATTCAGAATATTGACTTCAAATATTCAGTTGGAGAGCCATGATTCAGAAACATACAAAAGGGGTGATTAGGAACGGATTAGACATTAATACAGATTTTTGGACTTCTAGTGTTGGGCCTTACACTGCCCTCCAAAAGTTTGGAAACACCCCTGGCAAAGTGGGGTTTCGGACAGTATCACAAATTAAAAAGGATTCATGGCAATAATGTTGCACTGATAAGGGACAATGCAAACTACGAAAACATTTTATTACATAGTACATTATTACATTAAACAGTTTATTAAACAGTGTATACATAGAAAATACTTAAATTTTGGATTCATCAAAATATCCACCATTAGCAGCTATTACAGCTCTGCATAATCTGGGCATCCGAGCTGTCAATGAACCAATCAGTTGTTGAGGCTATGAAGGTGTGCTGACCCAAATATCTTTTAAAAACCTGGGCCGAGTTTAAACCAGTAACCAGACGTCACCGCTGGCAAAGGGGCATGTCTGACTTTGACATGTATATATTGTCATTATTATGTAATCAAAATAAAAATGATTATTGCTGGTATCCAAAGATAATGTCAAATTACTTTAATGTATTTGCACCAAAATATGATGAGGATTTATGCTGATATCGTCCAAAACCCCACTTTGCCAGGGGCGTTTCCAAACTTTTGGAGGGCAGTGGGTATGTAAGGAAACGTCAGACTTGAGTCAAACATTCTTTTCATACCTTTGTAGGAAATGTAAATGTAACAGAAAGTTATGAAATGAAACGGATGGATCCATTGTTACTGATCCCCAGTCTGTTTTCGCCACAAATAAGTATTTGACCGAAAAATCACAACAGGTAGAACTGTTTTACAGATGAGAGGAACTGAAACCTGACGTAAAGCTGGTGGGTGATGCCTTGGCGATAAATTGTGTGCCACGATATGAACAATATTTTTTAGTGCATTGCTGGAAAAGAAATGAAAATATATTTAATAGGTTCTGTCAGTCACAGTTGGTATGCATAAAGTTCCCAGTTGTACATGCATGCACAAGTGCATACATTCTGATTCTGAGTCATCAAATCCATAAGGAAAATGAGAGAGCAGAAGGGTCCCGGAGCAGTTAGGGAGTTGCTCACTTTTATTGTGGCTCACTTTGTAGTGAAACGAAGCATGGCACCTTAATGGACTACCTCTACAAGTGCTCTCCAGCGTTCCTCCTGTAGTCACAGCAATGGATTCATGTTTAAAAACCCTGCAGAAGTCCCAGTGGAATTCCTGATGGATCTAGCCTTAGACTCAGGAGTGACTTTATTTTGCAGGAAAATTGGCCACAAGGAACGAAAGCGGACGAGAGCCGGAGAGAAACGTCATGTTTTCCTCTGTCATTCTACACTAGGCCCTGTCCCATTACCACACAGTTCATATCAATCGAGTCCATGTGCGAATCCTGGCCTGAGAACTTTGTTCTGCCCATCGCCAAGTACAGCCATAACTCAGAGCCTGATTTTTTTTTTTTTTTTTAAACAGACAAACGGCAGTGTAACTTTAGAGAATCGCTGTGTTGTGTGTTTGCCAGTTTTGGGTGGATGCAGGACGCTTTTGTGTTGATATTTGTTCGGTTTTGCAAAGACGCTGTTGTTGTACTGTGGGCCGTATTCTCTCGTGTGATATGCAGCTGTTCAACAGACTGTATCACACAAACCTCCAGCATGTGTTCATGAGTTTTGAATTTGCTTTTTGTTCATCTGGTTAACTGTTTATATGGTGGGATATTAAGACACTTTCTCCAGATATTCATTCATTCATTATCCGAACTGCTCAATCCCGATCGGGGTCGCGGGGACCGGAACCAACCCTGCCCAAGCGCCAAGGCATCGCAGGGCACACACTTACATTCACATCTTACGGGGCCCTAACTCCAAACATGCTCCTGGGGATCGATGAACCCAGAACCTTCTCGCTGTCAGGCGGCAACACTAACCACTGTGCAACCGTGTTTGCTCTCTTACTTTTCCTTGCTTGCTCTACTTTCTCAGATGTACAGTTTGCCCCGTTATGTTTGCTTTCTCTCTCTCTCTCTCTTTCTCTCTCATATATTTGCTTGCTTGCCCTCTCATTCTCATGTTTGCTTGCTGTCTCTCTTTCACACTCACTTGCATGTACAGTACATAAACTCGCACCCATGTTTACTGTCTCTCTCTCTTAGGTGCGATGTATCAGCAGTATCAGGCTCCAGGTGGTTATCCCCCCCAGCAGCCAGCCACTGCTCAGCAGCAGTATGGGATGCAGTACCCAGGTATGTTGAGAATCATAGAAAATTTAATACACCACCACTTTCAAAACGCAAAGCTTCTGTTTGTGGAGGAATAGTGAGAGGAACTTTTCTTCCACCTAGCATGTTAGTGAAGATAAGATAGTAGTGATAATTTTATTACAGGAAAATAGTTACAGTGAGTTTCAAACAGCCAGAAATGTTCAAGTAAAATAGAATATAGTTTGAACCAAAATGTATAAAAATGTAGTTGAAGCTTCCCATCTTGTGGGATGATAATAAGATCAATTGTGCAATGATCATTGTGCAATGATGATAAGATTTGTTTGTTTAACTTGTATTTTTGATTGACAGTGTGTTCAGGTCTGATAAACGTTCTCACCGTTACATTTTTTAATATCTAAATGTAACGTTAAAAATGTGTTCATTGCTGCTTTTGCAGTATGTTGTCTATCACTGTATTGTTACCATCACCATCTTGATATTGTCGTATTTCTGCAAATCATAGCCTTTTTTTACATCTGCATATTTTTGCCCTTCAGCAGGTTACACTTCTCAACCTGGCGGCCCCCAGGCCCCTCCTGCTCCTCCTCCTCAACAGCAGTTCCAAACCTACTCCGCCCCAACATCTCAAGCTGGTGCCCCAGGCTCTGCCCCAGGTTTTGGTGCCCAGTCTCAGGCCCCGCCTCCTCAGGGAGGTGCCCAGTACCCACCGGGGGCATTCCCGCCTCAAAACTACACCTCGCAGGCCTCACAGCAACCGGCAAACTACAGCCTGCCGCCCAGCTCACAGGCTGCTCCGGGTTACCAGCCGCGTCCAGGCTACACCCCTCCTCCCGGGGCCACCCCTCCGCCCGGGGGCTCCAACCCTTACGCCCGAAACCGACCCCCTTATGGCCAGGGCTACACCCAGCCCGGCCCTGGGTACCGGTAAAAAAAATAAACAGAACAAAACAGCCGACCTGTGCCATCAAGCTGGACTTGTGCGTTACCTGAACTTCGGACACAACCAAATCGAACTTACACTAGAATGTAGTTCCAGTTACCGTAAATGAGACTAATAGAGACAGTGCGGTTAAATCACAAGTCCAGCTTTGTGGTGCAGGCTTTCAGTCTGCTCCAGCTCTATTGCAGCACATCAAGTCCTGAACACATTGTGTTTGATATTTTGTGTGTTTGTGTTTCTGTGTGCGTGTCAGGTGAAAGAGAGAAAGACAGAGAGAGGGAGAATGTGTGAACAAATACAGAAAAATAAAGTGAGAAGTGAAATTTGCGTGTGCATGTGTGTTTGGTGGCACAGATGAGACCAAATGGTGTCGGCGTTGAGGATGTGTGTTTGTGTGTTTAATTTTATCATGTCTTCTTGTTGGTGTTCTTGTGTGTAAAGTCACAAGTCCGTTTTCTGTTGAAACACTAGTTATAATCAAACCTGAAGGAAATGACCTGTTTAGATTTTCTTTTTTTCTTTCTTTCTTATTCCACCCGTTCTGCCATGTCTTCTCATTAACTCTCGCCTGGTTTTTACTAATCCTTGACTGACCCTACGCTGTATGACGTGAGTCGTTTCTGTATAAACTGTAACGTTTTCTGGAGGTGAATAAAAACTTTGAGATTGAAGATTATAGGACTAACAACCTGTTGTTTTTTTTTTTCTCTCTTTTCATGCTCATGCGTACCTCAGTGGTACCTTTACCGGTCTGAGACCTTCCGATCATGGGGCCAACTACCTAACCATTATGCTACCAACAACCCCGAGAAGGCCCGACTATGATAATACCATGCAATTCTATATGTGGAACTTTCAAAAAATATTTGCTCTTATTCTTAAGTAATCAACACCAATTGTTATAGGGTGGCAATGTGATTGATCTGGACATTGTTTGGTTAAAGTTTAAGATGACATGCCCCAAATGGCCAACTACTAAATGCACTTTACATGTATAGAATTTAACAGTGAAATGAAAGCATTTCAAAAGTGCTCAGAACACCAGCAACAAAAATCTCTTGGTTCTTTCATTCTCATTCTTTCGTATACATGGTTAGTGACACTGACATATGTAAGTGGAGGTGATTTAATTGGTGCAATTGATAGTTACAACATTAATATGAAAGGTTCATCATTGAATCGTTCACATTTCATCTTTCATTCATTTATTTTCTTTTGCGTAGTCACATTACAGAAGATACTAAATTATGTCCATAAAAATATAGAAATTATGAGGCAGTGAATTTCTGAAGAAAACATGTTCATTGAGCAATCAGCCACTTGTCATTGTTAATTCATGTTCTGAACCCGTTCAGATTCTGAACCTAAAATTGAAGTATTTGTTTTCTACAGGTGCATGTATGCTGATTTGCAAAACAATAGATCTAAAAACACAAAACTGCATTGTGTGTAGGTTTTTCACGCAACATATTATTGGTGGGGAATATGTGTACTCTGCTTCTTGATAAATAATATACATAGTTCAATCATCCAGGGAGCCTGCTACCCCGTACTTGCATAAAGTTTCAATTTCTTTGCTTGATTCTTTGTCTGAAATGATTCTGGTTATAAATAACTCAAAAGCATTTACGTGCCTTTAGATAATATAGATATACTCAAGATTTATGTTGTGCTTTCTGTACACATGTTTACATTTGTCTTCTTCATCTGCATTTCGTCCAAACAAACATACATTCATATCCAGCAAGTCCATGGAACAGTGTCAGACCTCCTACCATGACCCAGGAATGGGGATCCCACACTCATACCAGGCCACGTAGTTGATGTGAGAGTTGCCCCCAATCATTCCGAACTTCACAGGTTCCTGGCGCATGGCACGGAAATATCCTGAAAGAGATGATCACTTTTTTTTATCAACTGTGTGTGGTACAGGGAGAGTGATAAACCCAGTTTATACATTAGGAGAAAGGCTAAAATGGCAAATATAGGTGGCCTTTAATCAGGAAGTGCGACAATGTGCTTAATAATTAGACCACAAAGACCAGGCAGTCAACTAGAAGGTGTAAAATAACAGCTACAACAAACGCAGCTTCCAACTGGTGAGGAGAATCTCTCTATGCTGCCAAACACATGGCTACTGATTATGTGCTTGAGTTGTGGACAGTATACTCCAAAACCAACAATATTCAGTGTTTTAAGTATAAATGTGACCTGAGTGTGCTGACACAATGCTGTACCTTCTTTGGCTGGTAACTCATTGAATGATATTGGGCCTCCAGTGCGTCCATCCAGAAAGGAATCAACAAACTGACAGTGGTCCTCTCCATAGCCAGTCTGATCACCTATGCTATAAAACTTTCCTGCAGACAGACAAAGCACACAGACTTTGAATACCCAAAGAATTGGCATCTTAGTTACAGCCAATGAAAATATAGCAAAACCCCTCTAGAATGACAATGTCTGGTCATGACGTTATCAAGAGACTCCTATGGACGGTGATAGGCCAATGGTAATATATTTAGTTGCACATCAAGAGGTTGAGCGTTCAGGTCAGACTCTATTGTGCTTCCTGTGCGACCATTAGGCCCAGAACAATGTGCATTTGCTAATTACAAGGACAGTCTGCCTGGAGCAACTTGGGTTGTTGTTGATGGGCTCAAATTGGAAGTGCTGGAGCCTCAAACCTATGATCCTCTTATTGGCTATCCTACTACTAAGCTACCACACCATTAACCATAACCACACCATAACATTTGTAATGTTCAAGATAGCCTAAAAGTCAAGGAAGTTATAATTACAGCACACGGCATATTACAGCACACAGTACAACAAACCAAAATGCAATTTCTTCATTTAAACCATCTCTATAGCTATTGCTACAAACTGCTCATGAATAACTACACAGGTTTTGGATTTGAACCCACAACCCTCCAAACATGGGCGTAACACTCAAACCACTACCACTGCTCCACTTTAATAGGTCCAGTACACATACTTTAACTGCTAAAAAATATGCTGCCCCCAATCATTCTGAACTTCACGGGTTCCTGGCGCATGGCACGGAAATATCCTGAAAGAGATGATCACTTTTTTATGAATACAGTTTTATGACCTGTGTGTGGTACAAGGAGAGTGATAAGCCAAGTTTATACATAAGGAGAAAGGCTAAAATGGGCGACAGAGTGGCGCAGTGGTTAGCGCTGCTGCCTCACAACAAGAAGGCCCTGGATTTGAACCCCAGCGATGGCCGTAGAGCCTTTCTGTGTGGAATTTGCATGCTCTCCCGTGTTTGTGTGGGTTTCTCCAGGTGCTCCAGTTTCCTCCCACAGTCCAAAGGCATGCAATATATAGTAGGTTAATTGGTGATTCTAAATTGGCCCCGTAAGGTGTGACTGTTTGAGTGTGTGCGTCCTGTGGTGTGTTGGCGCCTGCCGAGGGTTGTTCCCCACCTTGCGCCCATAAGTTGCCGGGATAGACTCCGGTCCCAGTTGATCCCAGTTGGGATTAAGCAGTCCAGATAATGAATGAATGAATGAATGAGAAAGGCTAAAATGACAAACATTGGTGGACTTTAAGCAGGAAGTGCAAGACCACAAAGACCAGATGGTCAAAATGAAGCTACATTGAAAGTGTAAAATTACAGCTACAGAAAACACAGCTTCCAACTGGTGAGGAGAATCTCTTTAACACATGGCTTCTGATTGTGTACCTGGGTTGTGGACAATATACTCCCTCTGATGCACCGAAACCGACAACATTCAGTGTTTTAAGTATAAATGTGACCTGAGTGTGTCAACACAATGCTGTACCTTCTTTGGCTGATATCATTGAATGATATCAGGCCTGCAGTGCGACATCATTCAAGACCAGCTCTGAATGTGGACTGATCAATCAGATCTCAGTGCATCCTCAATGCATCTTGGGTGTGTTTATACCAGCATTTAGAGCTGTGCACTTATGATCAGATCCCCATATATGCGTACATTTACATTTACAGCTTTTATCACACGGTCTAATCCATCTCTTCCATAGTCTCCCTGACAGTAACCTGGAGATATGGGTCTTGTTCAGGGACCCAGTGATGGTAATGCTGGAGGTAGGTTTCCAACCCGTGACCTCTTGGTCCAGAGGCTAGAATTCTAACCACTAGGCCACCACCACCAACATCCATGATGCTTGTTAGTTGTCACGTGTGAACAGGGCCTGACATTCACTTTTTGATTTATCATACAGATGAGGCGCTGACCTTTGAGTGAGTCACTCAGATATATCTTGTATCTGAGTGAGTTACACAGCTGAATGCCCACAAACTTGCGATACCAGGTGCGTTTTATATACTGTCTTCCATTGCACTCAGAATAGGAGTCGGCTTTAAATGGGAATGAGGACCAGATGGCAGTTTTACCTGCAGTAGACAGAAAATAACTTGTTAATTAAGGAATCATAAACAGGACAGGGAGGGGTAACAACTGGTCTTACTAAAACTGAAATGACTTTGGAGTTACATCTGTTTCTCTAAGTAATTGCGTATCTGAAATAATGAGAAAATTTACCAGTGGGCATCTCACTCACACGGGGGTCCGCTGAAAGAGAAAATGACGGCATCGTTTTATTTACATTCCACAGTTATTGCATCTCTGCAAAATGAGAAGGGTACTAAGATTTGTGCCTGATACATAGTCTACTATCCTTTATTATTGTTTCTTTCTTGAAAAAGTGGGGTTAAGTTTTGCTGTTTCTTGCTCTTCAAAACTGTTGTGGTTATATTGCAAATACATATCAGTTTTTCAATGCAGTTCTTTCTCATTCGATGGAGTTCAACGCCACTTATATCCACTGTGCAATGGATTTGCCCCAGAGATTGGACTCAAGCCTGAGACTTGGCTCTATTCACACTTAAGTCACACAAACAATGACTCGAGGCTTGACTTAAGACTCTCCCTCAAAAGACTTGAGACTTGACTTGGACTCGAGCTTTGGGACAATCATTATTAGTCATTATTGTTTCTTATCTTAATTTATTTAATTAATTTCTGTTTTTCAATATATTAATGTTAGTGAAATGGTGAGCTGAATATAACGGGGTGTTTTAACCGGGTGCGTTACTGAAGCTTTCCGTGCTTTCATTGTTTCTTCACATTGTATTGTATTGATATAGCCCTCTTAAGTGACAATGGTCTGATTTGTGATACTGTAGTATATAATAATAGATGACAGTACAGCACAAATGAATGCTATCAAGTCATAACATACAATGTCATTAGAGACTTGAGACCTGATTTGGACATCTCTGGGCTATGCACACAAATTTTCTGCTCTCCTCTCAGCATCTCATTTCCAGGTCTTTAGTACGACCCATAATTTCTGGATCAAATTTACCTGACTTATTGGACTTGTTATTACACTTTGGCCTGTCATATGCTGGTTTTGTTTGCTGACTGACTACCCTTGCTCATTGAACCCTGCTCATTTCGTTACAAAGATCTGTTTGTGTGCAGTGTGTAATTAAACCATTTTGTTCTTTGTGTTCGGGTTGGGTCTATTCCGAAGGCATTGCAATTTTTGTTCTGCAATATATGTAACGATAAATTACATTAAAGTGATTATTGTTTAAGGTGCGGTGCACACTTTCCACACATTACTGATGCTTACACACAAGATAAACACATCCACACTGTTTGAGACGTTTTTGTGCATTTCATGTGAAAGCATACGGTAAAGTCTTTAGGCGACTAAGTCTAAAAAATTCCTGAAATTCCTGAATTGGGAGAAATCTCAGACTTGCAATTTATCAGTCCTTCTCATTGTTCATGTGTTTCCTATTAGACACTGAAACATAGAAGGGAGGTTTCCACAGATAATAGATGGGGGAAAATGCTGAATCCATTGGTCTAACTGGCGTAATTGCCCACTTTCCTGACAGGCCTGTTTGGAGGAAAAGCTAACAGACATGCACATGCTTACTGTGACACCTCAAGGTAATGAAAGCTAAGCTAATGATGAGCTAATATCAAATGATGGTTGGGTGATTATCTTGTCATTTTTTAAAAGAGACAATCACCCGTTTCATGTTAAACTGGATTTGATGTGTTGCAAAGGCATGTTAAACAAGATAATCATTAGTGCTGAATATTAATTTAACAGTAAGCTAACCTTATTTTCTACTTGACTTTTTGGGGAGAATGGGGAGTGTCTAATAAGTTTTGACTTGAGTAATGCCTGTGTGAGAACAGTATATCAATCTCTGATTTAAATAGGGATTTAGATTGATTGTTCACTGATTATTACTGGATTAAACCTCTCAAGAGGTATGCATAACCTGGATAATCTGACATTATTTTACTTGTTTATTGTAGGTAGCTCAGGTAGACACAGGGTTTAGGGGTATAAAGAGTATTAAAAGTATAGTAAAAGTGTTGCTAAAATTAAAGTGAGCAAAACAGTGGAAACTATAACGGTTATTAAAGCAGTGTTGAATTCCCTGACATTCTAAATAAAATCAGGGATCAACAGCAAATAGCCACATTAAATACAAATCTGGTGGTTGAAGGAATCTAATGGATAGAGAAAATAGTGAGGGTTCCTTTCTATACCTGACTCAGTGTTGAAGGTGACTGGCTCACTTGCAGGACCTGAACCAAGCTCATTTTTAGGAGTCACTACGAACTCATAACTGGAGGGAAAACAAACACAGGACATCTCTGGAATACATCAAACCGCACAAAGGAAGAAGAGAAATAGTTGCGTTTAAACTTGTATCTACCTGCTCTCTGGTTTCAGGTTCTCCACAGCTGTGTGAGTCTGATTGGTTGTGAGGGTAGATACCTCTTTTCCTTTTGGGCCCTTTGTGGATGAAGTGACCTCATATTCTTTTTGAAACAAATGAAGAAAGACAATGGTTAGCTTTATGTTCTTGCCCTTGTTCTTGCCCCAAATTAAGAAAGAATAAAACGTTCTGAGCAGCAAAGAGCAGTTCGTTTTTAATGACCAATTAGGGTGTTTTCTTCAGAGGCCAGAAAAAATCCAATATATATTTACAAGCTTTCAGCCATCTACTGAAGCTTACTGGGACTGCAATACTTTAAGATTACATACAAATGCTGTGTAAAATACTTATATTAATAGAGTTTTCCTTTTGAGAAAAACATTTGGTTCACTACACAACTAATTCAAATTGATAATTTGCCATTAGTGGCCTATCAGGGATACTCAATTAACTGTAAATGAAGTTTGTAGATTGTTTTATAACGAACTCAAGAAGCAAGAGTCAGTGTATTGTAACTAGAAAAAGCTGACAATGATGTGGTCAGTGTCAATAGCAGTGGACAAAAGCTAGTGAGAACAGTCAAAAGGCACAAGGGTCAAAAAACAAGCAAAGGGGAAGTCAGAAATCATGGATAAAGTAGCAATTCAAAGTTGCAGAGGACACATAGGACAGAGGACGCAGTTTGTGACATCATGCATAGCAGG
Source organism: Distichodus sexfasciatus (assembly GCA_032718565.1). Lineage (NCBI taxonomy): Eukaryota > Metazoa > Chordata > Actinopteri > Characiformes > Distichodontidae > Distichodus > Distichodus sexfasciatus. The sequence continues at coordinate 53,967 of JAVGVS010000469.1, read as the reverse complement.
CACATACAGTATCACCAAGAATTGTGTCAAAATTTATGTTTTAATTACCTGTGGTTTCATTGTCTGCTTTCTCCCAGTCGAGTATGACAAAAGAGGGACATCCCTCCACAGTAACCACAGTGAGGTTAGTCGGTGGGTTCTTAGGTGGTCCGGTGACATTTATTTCCCCAATCTCTTCATCAGGGAAGTAGCTGAGAGAGTGAGTGACAGAGCAAGGCTCCTTCAAAGGCTTGCCCGTCTTGTAGAGGACATGAGAAGCTGGAAGTAAAACCAGTCAGAAATCAGGTCATCATTAAAACTGGAGTCACAAATCTAAACTGATGCATGGACAAGCAAAATCTGGTTTGTGTGACAAGCATTTTTTGCATGATATTGATTGGTGTAAATAACTGTCTCTAAACTCTATAGAATATATTCCATCTCTGCTTCCTCCATCAGGCAGCCTGCACGCTGAAGTTGCAATACAACAATCCTCGTGTCTGTCCATTTTCATAGACTGGACTATTAACTAAAAATTTATTAAAACTGTCCTTTGGGATGATTTCAGATCTGTAGATACACTGTTTGGTTCAAAATTAGGGAAAATATTATATTTGATATTATATTTGTTTCCACTGCAAGTTACATCTGAACAAAACATACTTTGTCAGTAACCCAAGTTAACCCACAACCCAGTTTCAACATGTTTTCAGTTTCATCTTATCTGTATGCAAAGAATTAGAAACCATTATACTTAGCACATTTTGTTGGTCCTTTGATCATCTGGATCAGATCACATACTCACTATAAATAAATACTTCACAGTTTGATAGAAATCTTGCCCAGAGCAACTTGTTTAAATGGTCTCAGATCAGACCTGCTAATTCCAGGCCTAATTCATGAGATTCTGACATTCTAAAAATCTGAAGCTTTGTGTCTTACCTACAAAGCGTTTTCTTCCCATTGCATCAACATCAGAAGTTGGAAATGAACTGAATAAAGAGGAGTTGTCCAAATGGGAAGCTAAGAGCATGTAGAGACAGAAAGCAGGATGAAATGAGGAGATTTAAAATTAAGGAAATGAATGACAAAATGGATAATTAAGTACACATTTTTTTGCCACAAATCTGTACACAAATAGAAGCCCATTCATCTTCCTGTCTCCACAAAGTTTGAAAATCACCATCAACCTCTGTAAGAAAAGAAAATTGATAACAAATTCATTTTAATCTCATACCATTAAAGGCAAATGGGACTGGGGTTGTTGGTGTTGGCTTTTGATCCAGTGTTTTTTCTGTGGTAGGGACAACTTGAGGTTTCAGAACTGGCAGTGGCTCCATCTGCTTCAGATCAGTTACTTTATCTGAGCCATCAATTTTAAAAAGACAACAGATTTTAGAAAGATCATCAAATGTCATTAAATTTAGACCTCACTGTTACTGGACTGCATTTGGAGTACTTTAAAGTGCATATTGTGTGAACTTACCCTTGTTGATTTGCTTTTCCACCTGGTTTGGCTTCTTCTTTATTTGAAGTGGGGAGTGTGTGTTTTCTGATAGACATGGAAAACATTGTCTTTTTTTTATTGCTTGAAATTTCTTAAGCAAATTCAGGTTTAACCAAAGAAAAACATCACAACCAAGCCACTAAAATTAATACTTTGACTGTTCCAGCTTCTGTCAGTCAAGTTATTGCCAAAAAAAATCTTCAAGTTATAATGTCTGTTTCACAAAATATTCACACAATGTCATTTTATGCTTTGAAACCTGAAGTTTTTTTTTATTTATTTAGCCATCGTTGCTGGATTCATAATAACATAATAATGCAGTTGCACACCAAGGAATTTTCAGTCTATTTAAAGGCTGAACCTTTACTGGTCTGATGATTCGATTACACTTATCAGGTCAACGATTCATTTCAATATGATATCTCGATGCATCACAATGCATCCCATCAGTTTTTCTACATTACTTCACATTGCATAAATTTTGCAGATCAGGCAGCCGTAGTTACTAACGGGATGTTCTGTTAAACTTGACTTCTATCACCAGTCAATATCATTATAGTATAATCTCCCAGGGACCACCACTCAGACTAAGCAGAGGAGCAGTATTTTATTCTATTACTTTTTTAAATATTTGCATTAAATTCATTGGCCATAAAGATGGCCAAATCATCTGGAAATGTTTCGAAAAATAAATAAAATGAAATCATTTTTAAAAAGTGATTTCAGTAGTGGGCAGTACGGTGATGCAGTGGTTAGCTCTGCTGCCTCACAGCAAGAAGGTTCTGGGGTCGATCCAGCCGTAGAGCCTTTCTGTGTTGAGTTTGCATGCTGTCCCCCTGTTCACGTGAGTTTCCTCCAGGTGCTCCTGTTTCCTCCCACAGCCCAAAAGCATGCACTGTAGGTTCACTGGTGACTCTAGTGTGAGTGAGAGTGTGATTGTGTATGCCCTGCTATGTGTTGGTGCCTGCCCAGGGTTGGTCCCTGCCTTGTGCCCGTAAGTTCCAGGGTCCCTCCACCCCTTGTGACTCCGGTTGGTATTAAGCAGTTTGAAAAATGAATGGATAATAATTTCAGTAGTGAAACGGGACTGCAATGTCACGGATCACATGTAATGCCGCCAGAGACCACTAGGGGGCAGCGGACCACCGGGGGAAAACCCACGATATAATCTATTATGTTCTGCCACTGCATCGATGCAGAATCGTCCACATCTGCATCAGGATGTATCAATTATGTGATTAATTTCAACACCAATATTATCTATCCATTTATTTTTTACACTTATTATAATATCTGTGTGGAAGTTAGCCATACATGCTATATGTTTTTGTATTCCGTATATCCTGGACTACTGGTTTGTTATAGTTTGATGTGTAAATGCTGACACATCAAATGATGTGTAAATGCTGACACAGCCTTGGAATCATCCCATTTTTGATGAAAAATTGACCTGCGTCTATAGATGTTTTTTTAATACTTTTTAAAAAGTAAAAGTATTAAAAACTACTTTACTGTAGATTTAGCTTTAGAAATAATAAGAAAAGATTTATTGGTTTGGAGAGTTTTTATTATGCAAAGACATTCTATGGCTATGTACTGTGAATAAAAGTAAGGTTAGTGTCTGGCAGAAACTGTTCCATTTGGTTTCCATTTGAATATAGAATAAAGTCATTTGATATCCAATAATGGATTTTTCTATATTCATTTTTGCCTATTGATTACTCTCCAACATAACTGAATGAAAATTCAATCAATTCTGATCAACTGAAAATGAAAGAATATTGAGTTATTCCAAACCAATTAATACATTTCACATAGACTTGTTATAAGAAAAGCAACTAATGTGCTAATCTTAACATTGTATGACTTGTCCTTAGGCCCTTAACAGTCATTTATGAGAATGTATGTCAGTGTGTTATAGTGTGATTTTTAATTACCCGGACGTTTTCTGTGGTTTTTGGAAGGTTTGGACAGGAGCAGGCCCTTATGCTTCTCACCACTGAGCCCTGAGGAATATTGACAGATTCTTGAACCAGCATAAAATACAAACATGGACAAAATACAGCCACTACATTGTAAAATCATTATGCCCAATATGCCACTCTCTGGGGATGAATTAGGAGAACTATCGACAGACCAAAAGTGGTGGTCTATTGGTTGAATACTTGCATGCAGAGAAAGAGGTTGTGGGTTAAAATCCTATCTCTGTCACTGCCATCACTGGGACCCTGAGCAAGACCCTTAACCCAAGTTGCTTCAGGGAAACTCATCCTAAAATTAGGCAATGCAAGTCGCTCTGTATAAGATCATCTATAAATGAACACTCTAAAATGCTTATCTTTCTTATCATGCTAAAATTGCATTCACATTTATGGCATTTAGCACAAGCTCTTATTCAGAGCGAATTCCATTTCCTAATGACAGGGAACATCTTGGGGTAAGGGTTTTGCTCAGTGCTGGTAGTGCTGGAATTAAGATATAGCCTAACCCCAACCAATTGTTTTGTAGAGCAATATTCCACAACTAAGCTGCTACCATCAACCCATTTTATTTTCTATCTTACTTTGACAATCCCCAAAAGAGAATAACATGAAATTTGTATGAGTTCACATGACTCAGACTTACACATCCAAAATGAACAGCATGATGAGTTATGAACTTGCTGGGTGTCATAATAGTAGGAAATTAGTGTATTACCTGGTCCTCTGATGCGAGTGTTGTTTCTGTATACATAGGGCATCCTTTGTGTAATAGGAATGAAGCCTGGAGGGTGTCGGACAACCCCTTTCTGCACTGCTGCAGGAGGTGAAGGGTGTGTTACAGAAGGGGTAGATGAAGAGTTGCGCACAGGGCCTCTACCTAAATGGACATAAAGTGGGTTAATAATTTATTGACAAAAGGAAAAACTGGTGTCTGACTGTGTGACAGCAAGCTACTTTCAGTTTATATGTAGGATCTAGAGGAGACAAACAGGAAAGAATGAGACTGACAAGAGGTGAGATGTAGCACTGAATGGGAACACAGTAGATGGGAAACTATCTAGAGAGGTGGCACTAATCCTAACCCTAGAAATACTTCACCCAAACATGATAACGCCAACAAAATGAACTATAGCTGGAAATGTCGGTTTGCATCATGAGATAATCTTTCTGTCAGATTTATTATATGTTAGCTACGTGCTGTCACAGCAGATGTGTTGAAGTCGAAGGTAGGGAACAGTATGCAGTTCTAATTCACAAAAATTAAAGCAAACAAAGCCAAACTGCAGGGCTTCACCCAGAATCCTGAAAGGAAAGAGAACAGAAATTAAGAGCATCAACCTGAAACAAGGCAAATGAGAGATGCAAGACGTATATAGAGACAAACACAGGTGAAGCACATTAGGGCAAACAAACCATAGATGAAGACAGGAAAGACAAGACAAGGTGGACTCTAATAGTGACCTGGCTGGGAATAGCCAGCCAGGCCATGACAGACACTTTGAGATTTATGAATGAAATATTCTTTTACACAATGTGACAGCATAGTGCAGTGGCTGGTGGTATGGCAGTGGTTTAACAGCAGTAATGTTTAAGAAACATCAACGGAAATGTAGAACAGTAGTTATAGCACATGTAAAGTATTGGTAATGCAGTTATGACTGTTTATGGAAGATATAACAGCATGTTTGCAAGTGGAGGTAATGACAGTGATCATGTTTGCACTTGGCTGAGGTGTTGTTAAATGGCATGAAGCCGTTCAGTTACGTGGACGTATGATAGACAGAAGTTAGATCCGGTAACGTTGAAGCTTTAAGACACAACAACAACATTACCATGATTCCTATTCGACACCTCACTGACAAAAGCAGGCTTTGGAAGAGAATGTCCATCCAGTGTCCTGCTTGGTGCTGTGTGACATACAAAATCTCTATGTTGATGTGGTTATTATGGAAAAGTGACAGCTGTCCTCATGAGATCTTAATATGGAGTCTGGGGCAGGTTCCAGGTTGTGGATTATAACAGATCCATAATAGTTTAAAACAGGTAGTGGCCAGAATTACAATTTTCTGGCCTGAATTAAACTGCGGGGCTTTTAGGGGAATTCCTTACAAAGCATGAAGGCAATACTTACTCATACTGAAACCTTTTACTATTGTTGTTTTTATTATTATTATTAAATCAATTCTAATCACAATAAACTCAGAATACATCATGACTGATTACTTGGCAATAGGCTATGGTTTCTTTTTCCACAAATTGTTCCTTTTATAAGTTACCATAAATGATCTGTAAGCAAATGGAGAATTTACCCTCTTTACGGTCTGGGAGCTCCTTGATGACTGCCTGCTTTTCGGCCCACGGTGACTTTTGGTTGACATTAGATTTTTCTGAAGTTTTTTGATTGTAGTTGTTAGGTTTTTTAGCAACATACTGCACATGGCCAGTGGAGGTAGGTGGGTCATGATCTTTTGGAGTAGTTTCGGCTTTTTTAGAATGCCACTGAGTGGTGGGGGGAGTTTGAGTTGTAGAGCTCGTTCTGGGATGATCTTGGACGGCTGCACTAGCAGTGGTTTGTGTTTTTGAATCCATGTTCTTTATTGTGCGTTCGTAAGCAGTATCCTGGAAGGTTGGGTGTTGAGATACTATTCTTTCCTGCATACCATTATTTGGACTTGACGTCAACAGTGTGCCTGAGACAGAAGCGCCTTTGGTTGTTAATGTTAAAATGAATGACTGTTGATCCTGTGCTGTTGTATGTGGATCATCTGTAGTGTGCTTAGGTCTAGGATGAGTCACACTTTGTTTTTTGAGTGTTGTAGGTTGCACTGAATTGGAGTTAGCCTGGGTTGTTTGGATCTGGATTTGAGCTGTAATAGGCTTTTGTTGGGTTGTAGTGAGATGAGTTTGGCTGGTGCTGTAATGTGGCTGAGTTGTAGTTGGATGTAATTTGGTTACAATGGATTGGGATTTGGTTGTAAGGAGATTTTGTTTAATTTTAGTGGCATTTTCTTGGGATGTTTGGGGGACTAATGTGGGCTTAGGTTGCATTGTCCTGTCCTTGTATTGGAGTGTAGTAAGCTTTTGATGGAAAGTGGTGGTTTGGGCTTGGATTGTATGTGACTGGGTCAAAGTGTGCACTAGAGGTCTAGCTGTGCTGTGGAGCTGAGATGTTCTGGGGTGTGTAGTGCTGAGTTGGGTGCTAGTCAATGAATCAGCAGTTGTGAGGACCTGATTTTCAGTTGGGGTGGGCAAGTTTTTGATGGTTGCAGTTGTGCTCAGTAAGGAATTGGTTATGTGGTGCTCCTGTTCAGTTCTTAAAAGAGGAAATGTTTTTGAATGTTGAGACTGAAATGTGTTTGTGTTTGGATGGGGCAGAGTTGTGTGAGCATGAGTGAAGGAGTTCAAAAATAAAGCATCCATAGAAGTAGAAGTTGCTATGCCACGACCACCTGTTTAGAGAAGAGACAGTACCTTTGAGTGTGTGTATTATGTGTATTATGGGTGTTTGTGTGTGTACATGTGGATGTGTACTGAAGCTGAAATGAAGAAACAGTTTATTTCCAATTCCAAAGGGAGTGAAGTCCAGAATCTGACATACTTGTTCACAGCACTCTAAAGGTATTACTTATTAAGATTAAAGAAATTGGTCACTTAGTTTGAAAACAAAATGCAGTATATCATATGTATCATGTGTAGAGAATGTTTCATAATAACAAAGTTACTGTACTGGGTTTGCAGTACAATTTGAGTCTACATCCTTTCTTCTTTTGCTGTTAAATCTTTCATTTTGGGCTTATTTGTTATCACACACTTTTGTTAAATGATCCAAGTGAAAATGGGCAAAATGTGACCTTTGCACCTGACCCATCCATGAAGGAGTAGTGGGCAGCTAACAAGGGCAGTGCACAGGGAGCAGTGCTTGGGAACACTATCTGCCTCAGTGGTACCTTTACCGGTACTGGAATTCGAGCCGGCAGCCTTCCAATCACAGGGCAAATGCTCTAACCATTACAGTACCAACTGCCCCACAGAGTGCTGTTAACTAGTAGAACATGACTGGAGTCCCTCTAACATATGAAAATGTTCTCAAGCAAGGAACAAGTGGATAATCAAAAAATAATAGTGTTTTTTTTTTGTTCAGTCTTAAGCCTAAGAAGGATGTATTAAATGCTTATTTGTGCTTAATAATCATTATTATGTATGATAAAATGCACAATAGGCAAAATTGGCAGCAAAACATATTTTATCATTACTCATTGTTAAAATGTAAATCACTAAAATTCTTTACCATAAGTCCTCCGTACTATGGGATTTGATGGTGGTTTTCCGAGTAGAGGAGTTGGTCTGCTATGACTAATGTTGTGCCGGACTGGGGAGTTAAATTGTAGCATTGTTAACTTAATGTTCCCAAAATTGTTTTTGTTAATGATGTTTAAATGAGAAAAAAACATTACCTGGTGCTGGTGGTAAGAAATGTTGGTGACTTTTAATAGTGGGTTTCTGTGTGGAGAGAAATATCTAGACTGACAAAGTACAATAAAAAGGGAGAAAAAGTAAGGAAAGGCCTTGTTATAATAAATATCTGTCATACCTGAGGCTTTAGCCAGTTCAAAGGACTTGTCCTTTGTTCATCATTGTCAGTATCTGTAAAAGAGGATGAAAGGTTGCTTGTACAGCACAAACACTTCAGAAGTAAGAACTGAGACTGTTGCCTTTCTTTATGCTGCTGTGTGATCTACCAGCTGTATTGTGTGCTACTTGAGGGCTCCAGGCTCCACTGATAGAGTCAGATTCAGCTCGGACTCCAAACTCATAGGAGGTGTCTGGTTTGAGGTTGTCAATGACAATGTCGGTGGTGGGACATGTCTGATAATTCCAGTCTTTGTCAGACTCCTTCTCTTTGAAGCGAACAGTGAACTGACTGGAGATTTGGAGAAAAATAATCACTATAGCACCAAGTTTGAGAAAGGTACATACTGTATATGAGTACAGAACAAAAATTTGAATAAGCATAAGGAGCAGGTTATGAAAAATATGACTCAAGAAAAACATATCTCAGAAATCTATGGGTGTTCTTGTTCTTTTATGCTCTTTTGCTCTAAGCTTTTACTGACTAAAAGGAAAGGATCATATTGGTTGAACAGAGCAGAATGTGGTCAAGCTTTCCATTGGCTCAACTACTTCTGTGTGTGACTTTATGACATACTACACATGTAGCTCTGCACCTGCAGTATCTGCAAAGTATATCATTTGCTGTCTTTTCCTATGTTTTTGTGTTTCTTTTTCTGGCTATGCATCTACTGGGAACGGAATGGGAACTTGGGAGACCATTCTAAAGTTCTTGGCCTTTCTCAGACATCTGGATAAAAAACAGCACAGAAATATTTTTGATTTAAGACAGACAACCCCCCCTCTTACCCCTCTTCAATGCAGTCATCTAGGCTGGCATCAGAATATGGAGTTTTCAACAGTGTGCCCCAAGACAACAAAACTGAGGTTGGCGTGACTGAACCAATCACTAGATGAAGTGGCTTTTCCAGAATCGCCTTGCCTAAAGATAATAGATACTTTGCTCATTTGAGGCTGCTGGTGTCCAGCCTACAGGGAGAATTTAGTGGATTGTAACATCTTTATTGATTTGGGTACCTGGGCACTGTTTCTTGACCTTGTTCGTTTTGGCTGGCTTCACAGCAATAAGATATTTTGGCTCAGCATCTGGAACAAGGAAAGAGGGAGTCAGATGGAAAGAAGGAGGCATACTTAGAAAAAGTTAAACAGCTAGAGAGGTAGATTTTACCAATCTCGGTTTCGTAAGGCTCTCCATTCTCAGGCAACTGGATAAACTGTTTGGAGAACATGCTACTGCCATAGCCCAGAATATATCCCTCCAACTTGGTGTCCAGATGTGTCCGCAGGAATTTGAGAGTGATTGTGTCACTTGTAGCACTAATCCGTACCTTCAAATTTTCCATACGCTCTGGGGACAACAAGACTCTTTTAGCTTTCTTGGTGAAGATTAGACCATGGTTTATAATCCCTTAAACCTTACTAAATCATAAGAAACCTGTTATAACACAAAAAAGAACATTATCAAGAAAAACAGCTAAAAGGTAGATATTCATTGTTTTTTGTAGAATGCTCAGGTAAAGCAAAATGTCTTCTAACATTGTTCATGGTTTTAGAGTTTAATACTCATAGAATGCTTGGATTTGAATTTGTTGGCTTTGCATGTTTAGTATAATTAGCCAATAAATAAATGCAACAGGATAAACATGGCAGTATGCCAGTGAGAAGACAGTGAGTTTATTAGTTTTATATATGTTTTATGTTTTCTCTTTGCCAGCTTAGCAATTACAGCAAACAAATGGTCAAGGTCTGCCCGATGACAATATCTTTTTGTGCTATGCCATAAGTCCAATAAAGGACTTATTTTGACTTATTTGCCCTAAATGTGCTTCACCTGTTAAGTTGGCTTATAGTCTTTGAGTCAGTGCTGGCATTTTTTCATCTGTGTATGCTTACCATTTTCCAATTCAAGGCTGTGATTTGTGTCTTCTGAGTTTATTTGAGTTTGTTTCAGGGCTGTGTGTGGTAGCTTGTTTTTGATGTTTTGTTTTTAATGATCAACCTGTGACTCACGCCTGAATCCTGCCTCATCCACTGACATGACACACACTGTATTACCCATTCTCCAAAATGAACTATAACTCTTACAAATATGAGTTTTGGGGTCAACGGTGAGGTTGTTGTCACGCGGACTGGCTGTTATTCTTGGCCAGTCTGCATGGCAGTCTGACAAAAATTCCATAATGGAATAAAAAAGGTGCCAATATACACACAAATTAGAACACATTGATGAGGTTACCACAGGTTAACATAAGAGGAAACTCCTGGCAGTGACTGCCTATTTTCAAAATAAACAAACAGACCTTTCATTACACCACAGTTGGCTCAGATCATCTCCAAGCAGCTCCCAAAAGGATTAGTCAGAGTTGGCTCAGCAAGTCACCCAGTTCTTTGGAGGGATTGCCAATAATAAAACATGAAAGTGTGGAACTTGAACGTAGCAGAACAGGAAAACTTTATGCCTGTTTGTGTGGAAGTTGTGTGTACCGCATTCAGTGATCATGTTGATTTGAAGTCGTTCTAAAGTGAGGACTGGAAAGTAAGTGTGTATTTATACATAACACATAAAGCTCCACCAGAGGTCAGCATTAGAAGATTTCAGTTGCAATAAGGACAAAACAGACTCCAGCAGTGACATCAGGTCTGGTTTGCAGTAAAGTGCTCCACAGAAGACAAAAGAACAAAAGATTTTTTTTCAATCATCTGCCATTAAATGTATGCCAGATCAGCAGCAGTTTGAAGTGAAAATACAGTACAGTCTCTAAACATAAACATTATTCCTGAGACAGTTTCAGTGCAAAATGAATGAGATTGTCCATGTAGCAGTGCGTACATCACAAAGGCAGTAATATGTAAAGTGCAGAGGTGCAACAGAGTGAGTTCACAGTCCGGGTTTGTGTGTGAGGGCAGGTAGTGTGTTCAAGAGTTTGATGGCTTGTGGAAAAAAGCCATCACATCTGGTGGAACGGGCCCCGATGCTGTGATAGCATCTGCAAAGTGTAAAGAGCACAGTGCAGGAGGCCCTCCTGATGCAGCGTTTGTGAAAGATGTGTAGATTTGGATGCTCAGGTAAAGCAAAATGTCTTCTAACACTATTCATGGTTTTAGAGTTTAATTGTCCAAATACTCATAGAATGCTTGGATTTGAATTTGTTGGCTTTGCATTGAATTTTGTTGGCTTAGTCAATAAATAAACGCAACAGGATAAACATGGCAGTATGCCAGTGAGAAGACAGTGAGTTTATTAGTTTTATATGTTTTATATGTTATATGTTTGCTCTTTGCCATCTTAGCAACTACAGCAAACAAATGGTCAAGGTCTGCCCGATGACAATATCTTTTTGTGCCATGCCATAAGTCCAATAAAGGACTTATTTTGACTTATTTGCCCTAAATGTGCTTCACCTGTTAAGTTGGCTTATCGTCTTTGCTGGCATTTTTTCATCTGTGTATGCTTCCCATTTCTAATTCAAGGCTGTGAACTGGTGGATCGGGCCCCGATGCTGTGATAGCATCTGCAAAGTGTAAAGAGCACAGTGCAGGAGGCCCTCCAGATGCAGCGTTTGTGAAAGATGTCCTGCAGCCCCCGCTCAGCTCAGATGCTCTGATGATCTTGCCAATCTTTTGTAGCTGCTTCTGATCAGCCACTGTGCCACTGTTACCCAATCACACAGGGATGCAGCTGGTTTAGGACGTTCTCTATGGTGCCCCTGTAGAACACGGTGAGGGTGGGAGGGGGTAGGTTGGCTTGCTTCAGGCATCTCAAGAAGTGGAGACGCTGCGGGGGCTTTTTGTGATGACAGTGGTGTTGCTGATCTAGGTGAGGTCATCTGAGATGTGAACTCCCAGAAACTTGGTGTTCTCTACTGTGGAGCCATGGATGTGTGGTTGGAGAGAGTTTTCCTGAAGTCAACGATCATTTCTTTGGTTTTGACCACATTCAGCAACAGGTTGTCTTCACTGCACCAGACAGCCAATTGCTGAACCTTGTCTCTCTTTCTCCTTCTACTTCTAGTTTAAAGTTCATATTTAATACTCAATTTCTAGTTTAAAGTGTTCATATTTATATTTATATATTGTTTATTCCATGTGCCCTATTTGTTCTTTGTTCCATGTTTCTTGTTGCACTGTTAAAACTGAAGCCACGTCGTCTCGTTTCTCTGTATATCTGTACAGAGATGACAATAAAGTTTACTTTGACCTTTGACTTTGATCTCTGTGCAGACTAATCGTTGTTGCTGATGAGCCCCACCACGGTTATGTCGGCTAATTTTATGTGGTTTGAGCTGTGCAGGGCAGCACAATTTTGTAGCAACAGCATTGGATTGAGAACGTAGCCCTGAGGAGCTCCTGTGCTCAGTCTGATGGTGCTGGAAATGTTGTTACTAATGCGGACGGACTGAGGCCTATCTGACAGGAAATCCAGTATCCATTTGCAGAGGGAGGTGCTCAGCCACAACTCGCTCAGTTTCACACACAGTCTTTGGGGAATGATACTGTTGAATGCTGAACTGACATAAGTGTCTTTCTTCTCCAGGTGAGATAGAGAAAGGTGAAGTGCAGTGGATATGGCATCCTCAGTTGACCTGTTTGGGGGATATGCAAACTGCAGCGGGTCCAGTGAGTCAGGGAGGTTGCTTTTCACCTGTGCCACAATGAGTCCCTGAAAGCACTTCATGATGATGGGGGTCAAAGCAATGGGACGGCAGTCATTCAGGCAGGATACTGATAATTGGTGGTTAGCTAGTCTGATTATCTTGGTACCATTGGTATGATGTAAAACATATGTGTCCAGATGAAGAGAAGGAGAATCACTGACACATAATGTATTAACCACCTAATGTTTTCTGGGAAGCTTCCATTCTTGCTTCAGCTGGATTTACTTGGAAATTTGAAGGAAATGTGATACTGTTGGCATTGTTTTTGTACTCATTAAATTGGTCAGAATTAACTCATGCCACATGTTCCTCATCATGCAAGACCAAAAACAGGTATGTTGTAAAAAAGATTTTGCTTTTAGCATTAGCTTGATTCAGAACATCATTACTTCTGATTTTGGTTTTGAAGGCATTTGAAGGACCATTAGTCAAAGCCTTCCGTTTCCTTTCATCCAATTCGTTTTGTTAATGAACCAGACTTAATCGGTGCCTGCCGAATTTGGGTCAATATTGTTTTCAGAGACAGGATCCAATGACGATTAGGTCATGGAATTCAAAAGTATAAAAACATTTGCAGAATATTCTTTGCACACTGTAAGAGGTTTGATGCATGATGTAAAAAGGGACACAGAAAAAGGACTACAATAAATAAAAACAACTCCAACTAAAATGTAAAAACCCAAATTGAGTCTAATAACTTAAAAAATGTCTTTAATCTCTGATTTTATTAAATGCTTAACATTAAATTCAATACTTAATATACCAAATATTTTATAGCAGTCCAGTAACTGGATTAAGAGAAAATTGTCGAAATCTGGAGTAAGAAATAAGCTAAGTGATGCCATAAAAAACATTCCCCAATAATGATGAAACTGGTGTTGAAACGGTCAGCGTTCAAACATGAGCACAGTTTTCTTCCATTTGTACTCTGTTGTTAGAGGTATGATTAAATCATAAAGATAACTGCAAAAATCTATATTAGAGTTAAATAATGTTAGAAACAATTCAGTCAGCAATTAAGCCATAAAGAAAACCCACATGTACTGTACCTTGACTGGAGGTGCATTGAAAAATAAAAATCTCAGTGATGAGGATGATGACAACTCTCATGCTGTCCCCTTTTCCCATTGGAAATACAAGTCGGAGCATGACTTAAGACCACTGAAGTCCACTTTTGGTCTCTTCTGTAAGGTTTTGATAAGCTGTTTGGCTGGTCTGGCTTTACATTCTCTTTGTAGATTAATCAAGTTGCAACTCACTCTCTGCTAAGCGTGTTAATGAGTGAGCAGTAATGTCTTGAAGAATACTCTGCAGATTATGACTGGGTTTTTAGGGGGGCTTGTTGTGACCAAACTATCGGCAGTGGGCTATCTGGGGGCGGGAACTGATGATGTCAACACATGTTGTCAAACCTTAACATGACTTCTCTCCCTTGCTCTTTCTAACAAGCACTGACAGACCTTCTTGTGTGCTTTCTCTCATTTTTCTTCTTTCCTTCTTTCTCCCCTAGACTCTGCTCTATTCTTTTCTTTTCTTTAGCTTTAGAATTGTGGAGTATTAAAATGAATTTTAATGGATAATGCATCTGAGTTATCCCAGAGTTTTGGAACATAGCCAGTTTTCAATTAAATATGAACATATAGAACTTAACTCTTGCCCTCCTAAACAATTTTTTTGGGAGAATATGAACACAGGGAGAGCTTGCAAACTCCACACAGAAAGGCTCCCTGCCCAACCCGGGGCTCAAACCAAGGACCTTCTCGCTGTGAGGCGGCAGCGCTGACCACTGCGCCACTGTGCCGGCCAGCTGTGTTCCTGCGAAAAAATATTTTCTTCTCATCCCTTGCATTGCACACCTACAGAAGTGACAGATATATCTATAAAGAGGCAAAAATGGCCATAATACATTAACCAAGATTTTAGGAGTAGGCAAGCAAGTGAGGCACAAAGACAACAACAGGGAAAGCTCAAAAATAGGCAGAAAAGGTCAGAAGTACTAAAACCACAGAAATTGGAAGCAGCTAGATGGGGACTGGACAATTTTGAAACCAGTGGTAACAAGGTACCAGTAGACACAAAAGGTGGAGGGTCTAGCTAAGACACTCACTGTACAGCAATGATGGAAACAGTATGGGCTAGTTTAAATCAGTGGGCTAGCATATGCAATAGAGACAGCGTAAGGTTGGTCAGCAAGTGCAACTGGAATAGAACTGGTTCTGTCAGAACAGCTAAAAGTCAAAGTCAAAGTATACTTTGTCATCTCTGCTATATACTGTACAAGTACACAGAGAGACGAGATGACCTGGCTCCAGTTTAACAGTGCACAGAACACTTGTTGAACAATGAACAAATAAGGCACAAAGAACAATGAACAAATAAGGCACATAGAATAAAATATATAAATAGAACATAATATATAGATTTTAAACTAGAAATAGAATATAAATGTAAATGGATAAATGCAATAAGAGCTTGGATTAGCTGTAAAGAAGCATGTGAGCACTTGAAGAAAGTACAGAATCTAGACACATTAAAAAAGAACCAAACCAAAATGATTTACTTCATTTACCACTGTCACTGATCTGCCCTTTCTATTTCTAAGCCAGTTATTGTCAATTTTATATTTTCCCTCTTGTCTAAAAAGTCCAGTGAGCTCCACAACATGCAGTACTTGAGGAGAAATTTATCAATGATGCTTCATTTAAATTTATTTGACAGCACAAGATGGCTTGAGGATGTTTTTGATTAATGTTTTGATATTGCGTGATTCTGTGTGGGTTGTTTAAAACATTAAAACAGTCTCTCAACAGTCACCTATGAATAAACAGAGAACATGCAAATGTGTTTATACACAGACCACAGAAAGCAGTACAGCCCGTTCCTCATGATTTAACACTGTATCCATGTGTGGGACAAACTGAAAACTGTTTCCATTGTCAAACTAATGAGTGATGCATTTGTTTACAGTTGTTTACAATTTCCTCACATGCCACATTTTCCTATCTATATTTTCCAATCACCCCATGTAGTTTAAATTAATAAATAAATGCAACTCATGGTTCAAAGACAATATAATTGATGTTGCGCATGCATCCACACAGAAATGACTGAATATAGAATGAGGGTGTAGCAAGGGCCAAGCTTTAGGAGCATGAAGAAGAATGAATTTTATGAAGTACAAAGTATTTCCCAGCCCAGTCCTCAGGGCACACCATACAGGTGCACATTTTTTTGCTTTGTCCCTGATTCCAAAAACCTGAACCAAGGCTTTGAGAATATTGAATAGATGCAGGTGTGCTGAGGTACTGAAGCAAAAATGTGGGCCTGTATAGGGTGGCTACAGGATACATTCACTAAAAACTGTGATACATTAGAGAATTTCAGATTTAAAAAAATTCCAGATTTGTACTTTGTTAGGCTACAGGTAGAGGGGACGTAACAATAAACCTTGTGAAACTCTCTATACATTAGACTACAAAATAAAATCAAGGACTATAAGAAAGATGGTTATGATTTGTTGAATTGTATAGCCCTTTAAGGGTTTTCTGTCACCAGGAGTAAGATTTTGTTATATTATTTGATCAAGGTTTTTTATAATTCCATACAGATGTTTATTTAAAAGCTTTTATTAAAAGCTTTTGCTTTTTGCTTTTGCTTTTTTAATATCATGCACAAAACTAAAAGAGCTAAAAGAGGTGCATTTGGTTACTGAGGTTAAGGTTAAGGTTAGGGTTAGGATTAGCTGTAGAATTCTATACATCATACATGGGAGTCTAGGGAATGTCCCCACAATGATAGTTTTTCATAATGTGTGTGTGTAAGTAAGTATGTGAGGTGACGTAGCAGATGAATGAATAGGTCTGCAAATATAACAGCGTCTGCTTATTTAACACACACTGTCCCTGCATACCTGTTTAATGGTTTGCCTATTTTGCAAATGTCACCAGGGAAACCTGAATTTAGTCTTCACATGCTTATGGTTTTAAAATCATGCAGTCTGTCGTCTGGATAAAAGCAGAAGTTGAAGTTGAAACATATGAGGAATTTGGAGTCCTGACTTCAGCACGCATGAGAGAAATTACAGGATGATGGAGTATTTCTGCATGTGGTTCTGCCACAGACAATGTCAAATGTTTTTACAGTTATGAGATTGCTTAAGTATGTGCTCATGTATGGAGTTACTGTCACAGAAACGCATAAGATCAGATAAACACAGCTGCACTTTCATCTTAATTAAAATAAAGCCCTCCGCAGTCTTAAAAAAACCTGACTGGCTAATAAAAGGAACACAGTATGAAATAAGGTTTATAGGTTCAACCATGCTGAGTGTATTCTTCCCTTCTCTTACTAAATAAGAAAACTGATAGTTAAAAATGATTCACTCATAAGCACGATAACAAATAACTGCAAATCTCTTACAGAAATATATTTAAGAAAAGAAATCCTGGAATTTTTCAATACAACTTTATTCCCACCTCATCCCACTTCACAAACTTTAAGACAGAAGGTGGTGTAATTCAGTCTGACCTCATAATAAATATAAATATTGCTTGATGCATCCTTCTAGCTAGGATGGGGTTTAGGTCTTATTGACAGTGCATCTGAGCTTCATTTGACATCATTGCTCCAAAATTTCCATGCTGTTTCCACTCCTGGCCTTGGCACTTTAACAAGCATGTTTTAGGTTTTGCTGGGAAACATGGACGTTTTCTACACTCTCTTTTCCCAATCACCCATCCATCACACTTTGCTGTTTGTTTCTCATGCCGGTCTCTAGGACAGATGTTGAGGGCTCTGTACTGCTGTGCAACTCCAAGGGCAGCATTAAATGCAGGAGTGAAAAATGCCTGACCTTTTTTGGCAGAGAATCACATCTGTGTGAGAATCTCATCACAGGATCACTGGACTCTGGTCAGAATATGTTGCACTTGTCAGATTTTTTTGTTTTTCTCCAGTTGTGGTGGTGCAGTGGTCTAAGATTGGAGGTTTGAATTCAAGAAGAGCCTAAAAACATAATTGGACCCCATAGCACCAGAGAGATCCTTCAATTAGGAAGTTTCTTTAGATGAAAACATCTGCTAAATGCAATAAATATGAAATAAAAACATCTGAAAACTGCTGATTGGAGTGCAGGTGCTGGACTTGAGCTGTAGTTTAAAGATTAAAGTTTGACATCAGTCTGGTCTTGATTATTAAGTAAATTATCTACTGTGGTCCAGGCCTATGAATGTATCGATCATAAGAGCCTGTGGGTAATGTACCTGAAAGCAGTGTGTGAGATAGTTGCTAGTCCATTGCTCTTTTGAAAGTTTGCTTTTCAGCTGCAAGTTCCTCTTGAGAGGCGTAGCTGCTCACTGCACGTGTTTCATCCGCTGGACATACACTTACTAGCTTATGAACCCAAGCATGAAGAACAAATAGTACATCACACAATTAGTGTTGGCTGAGGTTAAACTATAAATGGACTGTTTTGTTGTGCATATGGATGCAAACCAGAGCCTGTGTCAAATGCATAACATAGCACCATAACTTCAGGGCAGATGACTTCATGTGAAAGTTTGTTGTTTGCACAACTAAAAACAAAACTGTTGAGTCAAGAGACATCCTGCTTTGAAAGATCTGGCCTTGTAATATTGTCAGTTCCACTGCAATTAACACATATGATCCTGCTTTACAGTTGCAACTGAACACTAAATCATGTGAAAAACTGAACAGCATGGTCCAAGGAATTGACCTCAACATTGAAGCTCCGTTCATCAGAGATAATCATCTCATTTGGGGTGAAGGGAAATCTGCTTGTACGTCCAAGAAAGAATGAAAGTGTGGAACTACATGCAGCTGTCTGCAGCGTGTTGGGGTGGGGCGCTGATGAACACAGCCAACAGGGGGCAATAAATCACTAAGAATGCCAGAAATGTACTAGGGAAGAGTTTTTGGCTTAGAGGGAAATGACATTACAACAACATATCAGCGTGCCAGACATGAGATGATTTATCCCCACATGCTCATAGTGAAACCCAAGGAAACCCCATTTTCTAATTACATTACAAATCTTTGAAATGTTGCATAATCACAAACAAAACATGGACTTACACTCTAATGTGGTCTATAGAGTGTTGTCAGCAGTCGCTGGCTTTATTACCACACCTCCCCCACCAGCTCCTGCCCCATAAGGTGTTGTGTGCAGCCTCAGTAGGAGCTTTTAGCTTACACATTTTGTTGGAAAAAGTCTTTTACACAGTTGTGTGTAGTTGTAAAACGTACACAATATGTGCAATGTGTAACCAAGAACAGCAAACATGTTAATTGCACGTTAATACATATTGGTGCTACCTTTCTTGACACTCTCACTGTGTCAAAGTGTTAACACAGTGAATTTGTTAAAATTAACACAAGCAATGTTGTCCCAAACTCACTAATTATTGTGTAAGAATTTGATACAGTTTGTGTCCATTTTAACACATATTTTCTAGTCAACTTCAACACAGAATATTCATATGTAACATTTAAAAATATATATTATCTAGCATAGTATTATTATTATTATTATTATTATTATTATTATTATTATTATTATTATTATTATTATTATTATTATTATTATTATTGTTGTTGTTGTTGTTGTTGTTGTTGTTGATTGTTTCAAGGGAATTTTTGAAATGTGCAATATGACATTTGTAATATTTTCTGTTCTCATTACTTACTTGTTCTCACACATGCAAATATTGACTTATGCCAAGCTGGCGTTGAAGTTAAATGAACTAACTAAGATAGAAAATCAAGAATGAATGCACTGTAAAAATTAGCCATACAAAATATACAGATTTTAAACATATGTGTAACTTTTTAATGCAAAACTTTATCGCTACGAAAGAATGTTGAATGTATAATTTCAATACAAGCCTTGAAGCTTGACAATCACGTAAATAAACACACACTGCCCCCTAGAGGTGAGAAATCACCAAGAATTTGTCAAGTCCGTCACCTGGTTTTGTCCTAGGGTTGCCACCTGTCCAGGTTTTACTGGGATTGTCCTTCTTTTTAATGGTCTGTCCCGGGGAAAAAATCACTCTCCCAGGCCAGTGAATGCGTTTCTGCTCACTTATAGGCAAAATGGTTGGTTGGTTTGGTGAAATGTTCAGGTTTTTTGTCAGACCTATGTGGCAACCCTATTTGGCCGCAAGCTCTGACTGTACCCTCAAACGTTGACAAAACTACTGGACCATCAGTTCTGTCACTTCAGCTTTCTGTTGTTTGAGAAGGAATCTTTCGTCTGAATACAGCTGTATTCACACACTATCTTTGCTATCTTACTTTCACTGACTTCCATAATTAGTAAGGCAGTAACTTACACATTAGTGACACTCAGTCACACATTGCTATTTTTGCAAAGTACTTCTACTGATGCCATAATCAGTAGATCCAGATAAATGCTGGAACTTTTCTATAAAAGCATCTTCCCTTATGAAGACTGTTCTTCACAAATGAAATATCCCAAAAGAGTTACAGTTTAGAAATCTAACAAATCTCAGGTGCTCACATCACCTGCATCCTTCTGTCACTGCAGAGACTTGCGCTGAAGTCAATGGCCGGTGAGGCACTCCTTCAGAGTCAGATTTAGGCTAATATATGAACCAAAAAGGCAACCTATTTACTACTCGCTTGGCAGCATGCACATTGATTACTGTTTATCTAATCAACATTCTTTACACACATATACATATTTGGCTAATGATACAATTATAAGGTTACAAGTCTGCAAACATTATATTGGCGACACACAGAGCAACAGACGTGTGCCAGCTGCATGCATCAACCCAGAGTGTGAGGGATATGGAACTCCCAAATGGTCAAATTTAACAAAATAAATAGAACATTATGATGTAAACAAATATATGAATAAATAAGACATATATATTATGACAATGAAATTGTGAAATAATTGAACACAGTTTGAAATACAGGGCATTATTATGAAATGTATGGCATTCTGGGGCGGCACAGTGGAGAAGTGGTTAGCGTTGCCGCCTCACAGCGAGAAGGTCCTGGGTTTGAAACCCGAGGATGGCTGTAGGTGCTTTCTGTGTGGAGTTTGCATGCTCTCCCCTTGTTTGCGTGGGTGTGCTCCGGTGTCCTCCCACAGTCCAACGGCATGTAATATAGGTTAATTGGTGACTCTAAATTGGCCCCGTAAGGTGTGAATGTGTGTGTATGTGCTTGGGTGAGTATGTGTGCATGTAATATAGGTTAATTGGTGACTCTAAATTGGCCTTGTGTGTATGTGTGTATATGTGTGCCGTGCAGTGTGTTGGGGCTTGCTCAGGGTTGTTCCACGCCTTGTACGTAAGCTCCCGGGATAGGCTCCGGTCCCCCCGCAGCCCAAGTTGGGATTAAGCTGCTCAGATAATGAATGAATGAATATTGCATTCTGCTTTAAAAACTTGCTTATTATTGTGAAATATTTTATGGTCATTATTTTCCTCATTACCTGAGATTTTTGCAGAGACCTTTATATTTAATTTCAGTTGTTTTCATTCCAAAACATTCTTTTATTTCATAATGGCATTTTTCATCAGAATTACTGCATCTGTCAATCAAGAGATGTGTGATTGACTGCTTCTTTACTCAGACGTAAGCAATACCACATGAAGTATCAAAATCACTGTGGACGAGCTCATTCCGAGTTGGGGAGGGATATGCAATAGTGATTTTAAAAATGTTTATTTGTGTTCTCTCTGTAGAAAATTATGTTTTTTAATGATAAAAATTATGAAAAGATATTTAGTGGTCTACTTGTGGTCAATGATGGGCACTTACTCGGTCAAGTCTATGGATAATTCGGCTTTGCCCATAAAGGGGCAGCGCAGGCCGAGGTGAAGCTTGACTTGTCACTGCTTTACCTTGTATTTCCCCCGGGAAATGCATAAAATCAAATGATCAAAATTATTGGAATCATACAGAAAACAAATTCATAGCACAGACCAGTGAACCATTAAAATATGTTATCATTATTAGTTGTTGGTTTTTTCACTTTTCATGATGACCTGCCTACTCTGACTGCACATCTCTGTGTCACAGACACACACACACAGTTATATCTCTTGTTTATAATGCCAGGGGTATTTCATCCATTATTCGAATGAAATTAGTCAAAAGAATGTTAACATTCTTCTGAGAATACGAGTGAGTGAGTGAGTGAGTGAGTAAGTGAGAGAGAGAGGATAGTAAAAGCAAGTGGTCGCTTTTAGATAATCATGACTAGTTAGTGCTGTCTGTCTCCACAGGGGGTTTCCAGCTCCTGTCCTCACTCACACGCAAACTGCTTTAAATATCCCTCTGTTCTTTTAGCCGTTCTTGCCTTAACAAAAGGATAAGCTGAGTTCCTGGCATCGCACTAGACGGGGCTCAATGGCAAGCAACTTGACTTTGCATTACAGCATTTAGCGGACTCTCTTATTGGGGTTAAGTTGGGTGTCTTTCTTGGGGGCTCAATGGTGGTAGTGCTGGAGGTAGAGTAGAGCCAACAGATGAGTATCCTTTAAATGCTAGAACACCCCTACCACAGAATTTTGATGTAGCAAGGGTAAAAAAAAAAAAAACAGCCTCAAAGAACATCCTCCTGATATTAAACACCATCAAATGCACATTTAAGCAACATCCACTAGAGAGATCTAAACATACTAATACAGAATGAAAGTATTTAGGGACTAGAACCACACAACCAAAGCGATTTCAGTTTCCTGAATAGAACAGCAAGCAGTTATCAATGGGGTCCCAGAAGCGGTGCAGCCGCCTCCAGGGCATTGTCATTCCATATGGTTCCACAGATATGGGCTAAAATGTAAATGAATGTATTGAAGTGCCCCCTTTTGGTTGACATGCATGGTTTTTGATGTTGTGTGGTCCATCACTCACTCTCTCTCACCCTTTAAGCAATCATGGTCATATTTTAGGAATTGACTCAGGAGTGTAGACAGACGAAACCTACCAAATTTCAGATTTTTACCTTGAGTGGTTCTTGAGATACTTACATGTTTCAGTCTACTAAGTTTGGTTTTGTTTGGATGTTTTTCTGAGCAGATATAGGCTTTAGAGTAATTATGGGCCACACCCATATGAATTGATGCATAACTTTGTAGCCCTTTGTTTTATCAAAATTCTGTACACAACTTTTTGCCTAGACAGAGCCTAGATTTAGTGTGCCAGGTTTTGCAAAAATTGGACAAACAGAGGAGGGGTTCATTTTATTTGGAATTTGAGCTGGAAAATTTGGCAGGTGGAAATGGGCATGGCCATATCCATTCCATCAGGTGGAGCTTCCAGAGATTTAGGAGGAAAAGAATTTCTAATTTATCCGGAGATACAAACTAAAATGTATATTTTTTTTGTAATAGCGCCACCTATACATGGACATGTGCCATTTTTGGTCTCTTGAGGTCTGACATGCAATCCTGATCAGTCCGCCAAAGGGTTTCGTTATAACGTTTACGGTTTAGGCTGTGGTCAGACTTTCGCATAGGGAAGAATTTTAAAAAAGAAAAGAAAAAAATTGAGAACAAAAACAATAGTTTAAACATACTTATCTATGGAGTCATAAATATAATAATATATAAGTCTCAAAGTTCAAAATTTGGGATTAAGAGTCTTGAGCACAGGCTCAGGTTATGCTGGAAGTGGGATTGAACTAGATTCCAACCTTCCAGGAACTTCTGGTCCATGATTGTGTATCCTACCAATAGACTACCCATGTGTTCTGTAGTGCAGTTTTCTTGTGTATTGAATTTTCTAGTACAATGGTAATAATGATCTAATTAATTTATTAGTGCAATAATTGGACACAGCAGTCATTTAGGATAACAAGCATCTGACTAACAAGCATCTTTTTAGCCACAGTCTTCCTCACCAGCAGGAGATGACATCACTGGGATCTTCATGCCTCTGGGGTGCCGAGTGCCGGGAGGTGAGCTGTCAGACCACATCAGTCGGCTTACCATGAGAACTGCGTGTTGTGTGTTATGCAGTAAGATAGAGCCACACACAAACATTGAACACAGGCTCCAGGTAATGCTTTGTAATCTGGCCAGTAATCTCTACTTTGACTAATTACAGCAAGGATTTTTAATCCCAATTTAGTTTATTTATCCCATGTGCAGAAAGCCAACTGCCTGTACCAGTAAAATGTCATGAAGCCATTTTTAATATTTCAAAAAGAAAACACTTGATTGAACTGTACAAAAGAGTAAGTCATTTTTCATTTCATTTTTTGAATATGATTATAAAAAAAATGAAATCATTAGTACAGAAAGAAACAATAAAATCTGCCAACAATCAGTAGAAAAGCAATTTTTATTTATGTCATTAGGATCAAAAGATTAACTTTTACTCCAACATCCAAACTGTGAAAATATTCAACCATAACATAAAAAAGAGACAGACATTGTTCAAGCATAGTACACTGCACATTTTCTAGGTCTATACAATGCACCAGGATTAAATATGAATATATTCATAAAACACCGCCCTGCGTTTTATCTCTTAAAGCTGCCTCACTCCTTCTTGAAACACTGTTAAGTACATTCTGAACAATGTCTGATGGGATGCCAAGTTTTCCTTGGCTTTCTCAAAAAAAAACCCCAAAACACAGATAAAGTTGGGAATGGGAAAAGATGACTTATTAGACTGTATTACTTTCTTCCACTACTCAGAGGAGTAAGTTTCACTGTAGTTATGCAGAGTTACAAAGTTGTCGGTCGGTTTTTACTCTTTTTGAGTATTACAGTAGGTCAAACAAATTCAAGTGATAAATAAAACACAAACAAAAACATTCCAAACTTCATTGGAACATAAAAAGCCATTTTCATGTGTGTTCGTCCTCTTTTTTCACTGTCTAGCAGCTTTATCTTGCTTGTGTGTTTCTAAGAGATGAGGATGTAAGACAATAATGTAGATAAATGTGAGGATAAATACAGCCTTAAAGTAATAAATCCTCCTCCCTTCATCTCTCTTTTGGGCAAACACTCTAGTAGTAATAATTTTAGAAGATTTCAGGTTAAGTGAAATATTGCGTTCAGAGAGTAATCATATTCATCTTTGACATATCTCTGTTGGCCCCACTTGACCGCATGTGAGAAACTAAAAATGTAGCACCTTTGAGTTTAGTCATGCTTTTAAAGGATGAACAAGTACTATTAAATCATTGGCTTCCATCAAGAAATACAACAGTTCGACCAAGAATCTTCTTACAGCTCCCATTTCATAGAGTTTAACATGAAATCAATGTAGTGTGAATATGAATGGATATACATGTAATTTTAAACACCATAAACACAGAAAAAAAGTCTTTGTTTCAAGTCATCCCTAGCGTTTTGGGAAGTGTAGTGTTTTTGGGCTAAGTCTTTGAACTACAGCTCATGTTTGGCTGAGAAACTGAGATCAAACCCATAAAAACAGCCAAAAGGCACTGACGAGGAATCATCTCGTTCAAATAAGCAATCAGGACCAAACAATGAGAGCCTTTGGCAAGAAAAAGACTTCACATAAGAACCAACTGCTTCTCAATAACACTTGTTCTGTCTGAGCCATTTGTGCCAATAGATCAGGAAAAAGAAAAGTTGCTCAAGATGTTCTTCAGTGCATTGACCCCACAGCCCTTTGGCAAGCAATGTAACTTGGCAAGCCATGATATTGCAACCTAGACAAAAATCAGAAATTAGACATACTATATATAAATATATATTGTTCTAATATATATATTACAACAAAGTTCTTTTTGGCTAGGATTTTTGTAGCTTGGCACATCTTGATCTAGAAACATTTTTCCTATTTTTGTTGCAAAAATATTTTTGATTTGTGACAAAAAGAAGCACTACCCTCTATATTTCACCCCAAAGACTTAAGAATTTCTTTTGCATTTAGGTCCGGACACTTACTGGTCACGCTGCCAACCACCAAGTTACACAGTGAATATAATTTGGTGTGCTGTGTTCTTTTCTTGTGGCAAGCATAGCTGAAATTTTGGCCCAACCATTGTCTCTTTAGGTCATAACCTCTTCTTAAAATACTTTTTTGGAAGACAGCTGGTTGGACTACATCCTATATTTTTTTAAAAATAGGATTGTTTTATTTTTTTTAGGATTTTGCATTTTTTCCAGCTGTGCCTGCTAAATCTGCTTTGTGTGAGAGAGAAAGAGAATAAGAGAGAGAGAGAGAGAGAGAGAGAGAGAATACCTTATGATGTGAACCAGTCTGTGCGTTCTATGAAGATGAATTCTCTCTTTGTGTGTCAAGAGTTCTATTAATGAAGCAAAAGAAAAAATTAAGACAGCTGGTGGAGGAAAAAAGTAACAACAGTTGCACAAATTATGTGCTTATACATACACTTGATGCTGTTTCACAAAGTCTGCAAATTGACGATCTTTAGCGTAAAGCTCAATGATGCGAATTCGGTCTTGAATTTCCTGCAGAGAAAACAGGAAAATTGTACCAAATCACAAACAATTTACACACAAATAGATCTACAGGTTCACACACACATAGGGAAAGTACCTCCTTGGTGAGTTCACTGTTCTCGTAGATGTGGCGAATCTCCTCACTGCTGAAATCTGTGGAGGCCTCTGCGCTAGCACTGCTGTGGATCGGGGGGTCAGGGTAGCGCCTGTAGTAATGGCTGTAGCCCGTTGTTGCGTCACTCTCATACATCGGATTGTACTTGGTCGCTCTTTCCAGAGACGGGATACTATCTAACCTCCTGGACATATCAAAACAAACAGACATTTAAAGACACAGTAAGGTCAAAGTTGGCTCTAATCTCTATTGGCTCTAAGTTCCTCAACAGCTGTCGCTAATCACCTCGTCAATTTTGAGCGAATATGAACATTGCTACACAGGCAAAATTAAGTCTCAAAGTGGTGAACATACAGGAGGTACTTTTTATGCTGGGATGCTGTAGGTGTGTCGGCTCAAAGTACCGCCCACTACTAAAGAGCCCCTACCCATCAACTTTAAAACACATGCATGCACACGCACTGTTAAAAAAGATCACTCTTAACAGCAAAACTATGCAAAAAATTTCCCTTGTTGTGCCTTGGTCACTGGAATGCATGAAGACATATAAGTGTCACTGGAATGCATGAAGACACTGACAGGATAGTAAGCACAGTATGAGCTAACACAGAATACAACATGGGATAGTGGTGGGAAAATATTTAAGCGGGAGGAAAGGCTAAAATGACGGAGGAACACTGAAAAAATGAGAGCTGATTTATTAGAGCAGATAGTTTGCAAACTTACATTTTTACTATGTATTACATCTGAGCTAGCTGCATGTTTTTAGGCATTCGCTAAACCTTCGCAGTCCTTTACAACAGGTTAAACATGCACATGTCATAATTGACAATTTATGACGAGACAAAATAGGTAATCTTACACTTGGTGGTTCACTGGCAACCACTGGTGGTGAGGGAATGGAGATATTAGTAATTGCTTCGGTATATGACGTATGACTCTCTTAGCGAAACTGAAGCTAAACCTCCCTCACTTGGTTGCTAACTAAAGCTAATTTCTGAGAGGTATGGGTAACTTCCATTAGTGCTAACATGACAGTCAGATATTCTTAGCAGAACTTAATGCTGGTTAGTGAAATAGAGATGTAGGTTAAAGTTTTTTATTAGAAATATTTCATACCACATTTATAGATAATATCATCACAAATTAGAAAAAAAACTAAGTAGCTTGGCAGCCAATTCCTGAAATAAGACTACTGTGTGCTAAAAAAGGTTTAAGAGGAAAAATGATAAACACTGTAGATGTTTCTGCTGATTAAAGTTGACCTAGCTATTGAACTATGGTCTTGCAATGTAATGTTAAGCTAATATAAGGAATGGGTTAACCACATGAAAAGTTAACAACTCTACTTAGCTGAAACACTCCCTTGTGGACAAAATAGAGAATGACAGCCTTAATGGTGGTGGCTAAAATATTAAATTGCGATTTTTGACCTAAAAAATAGTGGGGGCGCAGGGGCTGGGGCGGCGGGGTGGAGCTGAAACAGTGGAATAAGAAATAATCTGGAAAAAAATTGAAATGCTGGTACTCGCCAGTGGCCTTATGCTACGGGGAATCTCCAACACCTTACAGAACAATAATTAAATATTCAGTTAATCCAATAACTGAGAGAACTGTATGTCCTTTGGACTGATTTGGTACGTTCTACATTAACTATAGAGAACTGAAACAAAAAACAACACATTTGTTCTTTGGACTTCTCTAGGAGAAGGTAATGATCTTTAACGCTCTTCAAATGCAAAGAGACATGTACACACTGACTTCAACTAAACACACAAACAAACACTAGATTATGTATAGTGCATGCAAGGTATTTATAGTACTAACCTCCTAAGCTGATATGCCAAGGAATGCATGGACATGTTCTCACAAAGGAGGCTGTGAGATGTGGGTGTGGCAAAGGAGGTTGGAATTGTTTGTGATGGAGCAGTGGAGGTATTTGTGGTAATGTTGGTTACCGTATGGTCACACCAGGAGTGATGAAAGCGTCAACGTTTGCTCTGGCCTCCCTGGCTGCAGTGCTACTGAGCTGACAAAGATATAGTAGATCTGTATATGATTGTTCAGAATGCTAGGTCTCCATCAGCCAATACCACGTTCCTGGGAGTTCATGTCTCAGACAACCTCATCTGAACCACCAACACCACCTCCATCACCAAAAAGGCCCAGCAGCATCTCTACTTCCTGAGACGCCTGAAATGAGCCAACATCCCTCCTCCCATCTTTGACGTGTTCTACAGAGGCAACATTGAGAGCATCCTGACCAGCTGCATCTCCGGCTGGTTTGGTAACAGCATAATGGCCGATCACAAATGGCTGAAATGGATTGTTAAAGCAGCTGGCAACATCATCAGAGCATCTCTTTCACCACGGCATAAATCTTTCCACAAGTGCAGCATCAGGAAGGCCTCCTGCATCATGCTCAACCCTTCACATCCTTCACATGGACTCTTTACACTCCTCCCATCCAGCAGACGCTATTGCAGCATCTGAGCCCAGTCCGTCAGACTGTGAGACAGCTTTTTCCCATAAGCCATCAGACTCTTGAACACACCACCACTTCGCATTTACAGATTGGCTCCATAGATTGGCCCAATGCTACCTATACCCTATCCAGCTATTTGAGTCGTTATCGGACTGATATCCGATCCATGGATCATATCGGGCCCATCTTTAGTGGGTGGAGCCAGTTTTCCTCCACCTATTTTCATTCAAATAAGTAAGGAGACAGTTCTCTCCCCTTGTAGTCCACATATTGGTAGAATTTAGGGAGAGCTGACTTCAGATTTGCGTGGTTGAAGTCGCCAACAACAATGAAAAATCCGCCCGGGTGCACAGTCTGGAGCTTCACCTAGTGCCAGGTTAGCATTACCTAGGTGGCAGGTACATGGCTACAACTAGCACCACAGAGAATTCTTGTGGCAGGTAGAACAGGTGATACTTTACGACTAAAAACTCTACCTTTGGTGAGCAGTGACGACTGACTTCAGCAGAGTTTGTGCACCAGAGTTTGTTGATGTAGACGCACAAACCACCTCTGCCTCTTAGCTTCTCTGTCAATTTGTTAGCATGCTGGCCTGTCTAGCTGGATAGCTGAATCCAGAATGTCTACATTCAGCCATGTTTCCGTAAAAATAAAGATGCAACAGTTATTTATTTTACACTGGCTTGAATACTGGAGCCACAGATAGCCTGTATTGTTTTCTGGTGAGTGTACATTAGAGAGCAGGACGGATGGTAGTGCCAGTCGGACCAGGTTAGCCTGTAGCCTGGTGAATGGTAGAGGTAGGACTCAAACCCAGTACCTCTTGGTCCAGAGATGAGTGTCCTAACCACTAGACCCCCTCTACCCCAATAGTCAGTGCAGTTTGAAATTTGAAGTTGACTGATGATGTAGAAATAGTTTACGGTCATTTCTTTTTT
This sequence comes from Distichodus sexfasciatus, assembly GCA_032718565.1. Classification (NCBI taxonomy): domain Eukaryota; kingdom Metazoa; phylum Chordata; class Actinopteri; order Characiformes; family Distichodontidae; genus Distichodus; species Distichodus sexfasciatus. The sequence goes on along the minus strand of JAVGVS010000469.1, from coordinate 24,229 downwards.
CTTTGTACAATTACAATATGGCATCACATTTGTGCTCTGACTTTAAAGCTATACTTTGAAGTATTGAGTAATGAGAACCACCCCAGAAAGGTATTGGTGGCAGAAGTAAGTGCATTAAGTCACTGTGCACATCTGCCAAAAGCCCTTCATTCTATAGTCTGACTACTTCTTAGGTTTGTACCTTATGGGATCCTCTGTTTCCTCCTTATCATACTGATCTCTCAGAGCCCTGGCTAGGAAGAAAATGACTCCTGATGCCACCAGCAGGAAGCCAGCTACTGATGCTATGGCGATGCCCACCACCAGTGGCTCGGACACATACTCCTCACAGTGCTCCCCACGGTACCACCAGTTCTCTCCAACTCGACATCTAGAATATATACAAAAAACATCATTTCATACACTACGTTATACAGTGACTTTAATGCTACTACAAATACATTGTCATGCATATCAGAATCATATTCAAGGTCACTGTCTCTGGAATAATGTAGGGTTATGGGTCTTAATCTTATGGACACCAAAACATGGATTAATTCACACTTCAGACCCCTGCATCACCTACTATTACTCACCTATCTATTACAAACAGCACAACAGCACCGAAAAAAAACACACCTGCAGATGGCTCCTTGACCTGGGATGATGTCACACTTGCCATCATTCATGCAGAAATCTGACTGAATTTCACATATGCTCTGGCAGGGCAGACCGTCCACACTGAAGTAACCTGCATTACACACACACTCCGCCTCACCGGACCATCGGTTCACTGTGCATTCTGCAAACTCATTACACGCCTGGAATTTACATGGGTCAGCCTGATCACCTAAAATATAAAACACAAACATAATATGAGGTATGCTTGTACAATTTCTCAATATGAGTATTTTAGTGTTAATTTTACCTGACTCCACATCCAATGAGTATTTGTCTATGGCAAGGTTCATGGTCTGGTAAGCTGTATTGCAGAAGTCCTCAAGGATTAGGTAGACAGCGGTGGTAACTCCTCGAGGAACTGGCTTCCCGAATCTCATACGGCTGTTCACAACAATGCTACCATTTCTGAAGTTCAGTATTTCTAGGTTTTCAAAATGGCTGAGGTTTGACTGCAAGTATGGCACCAGCTGATAAGAATAAAAGTCAGAGTTTAAGGATATACAAAGTCAACACAACTAACAAAAAAGAGACAAAATTGAGAAGATGAGGCTTATTACCAACTCTAGAAACCTCTGCTCCAGGGACTTATACTCTGGAGAACTCTTGTTGAACAAATCATCTGAGAATATCATGTTGGTTACTCTCAAGCTGAAGAACACCATCAGAGCACGACCAGGGTTGGTCGGCAATGCCACATTGGCTTGGCCGTTACCCTGGACAACAGTGGGGACACCACTTCCTTCTTCATTTCCAAGGAAAATGTCATGGGAGTCTTGGGGAGCAAAGGTCACTTCAGAGGATAGGGTGGGCACAATGTCTGCTGGGTTAACTACGGTAATTAGAGTGAAGGGTGACTCTTTCTCTGGTGAGAGAGGAGTGGGGTGTACAGGACCAACCGATTTTACAGTAACCAAAAGAATCTCTTCTTCTTTGAGCTCCTCCTCTGGGATTCCAGCAGCTGGAGTGCCTGTTTGCACAATATCTTGCTCATCATCGTTCATCACTGTGGAAATGTCAGTGTATTCCTCTATTATCTCATCCACTGTGGGAACTTCTGTTTCTACTGCTGCTGGTATAGTTACAAACTCTCTTGCTTCTTCCTTTATTTCTGACTCTTCAGTATTTATTTTAACATCTCCACCTAGTTCTGTTTCTGGTTTCGAAGAAGTCACAACCTCCTTTGCTGGCAGTGAACCTTGCATTGCAGATGTCGATAGCTCTATAGGTTCTTGTTCTCCCAGCTGTATCCCTGCAGCCCCCATGGGTGCTGTAGTTTCCAGGGTAGGTTCCTCAATAAATGGTGTCATATCATCATCCAAAGTTTCAGTGATGGTGGTGATAGTGGAGAACTGATAATCCTCTGGCATGTCAATCGACGCATCAGTGTCTACATCTATCTCTCCAAGCGACTCTTTTGACTGTTTAGATAGGTTCTCATAAAAAACACCACCACTCAGAGTCGTCCCATCATCTTCCCCCGCACCAGACCCAGAGGCGAGTTCAACATCTGGCTCTGTGACTCCAGTGGCTTGGCTGGATTCCACAGTGGCAGGCACACTGGACACGGGTGTAGTTTTTACAGCACGGTTAATAAGCAAGTCCTCCTCCACATACATATCTAAACAAATGGGAAAAAAGTATGTTTAAGTAAAAAACGGGAAAATGCAACATCAGAAATAACATTTCATACATCTGTTTTTACCTTTCAAGGAAACAGTGCTGGTCTGCTCAAAGACAGGTGGTACCAGAGTATTCTCCTCCAGTATTAATACATCATTCACTTCTGAAGTAACTTCCTGAGGGACAGTGGGGTCCAGCAAAAAGTTGTCATTAGTAAGTTCTTTGGTTACTTCCTCTTCCACCGAATCTGGTGTTTTTTCTTCTGTTGGTATAACCTCCTAAACAACAGCACAGAGTACCTCATCTCTCTGCAATATATTACTTTGTCATATAATAAACTATTAGTATACTGTATGTCACTGTAGTAAATTTTCAACATACAGTTTTTTCATGCAGTGTAGCTTTTGTAGGTTGGACTTCCTCTATAGGAACAAGAAAAAGGAACAGGAAATTCACATCAGATATTCTGAAATAAGCATTCCACAATTTATTTCACTAGATTCTAGTGTATGACCCTAAAATTAATTACAGACAAAGGCTCTGACTCAACCTAAGGTCCCTGCTTCCAGCAACACTGAATAATAAATGGGGGGTGGGGGTGGGGGGGTGTATGGGTATGGAGGGTTGATAAGTGGGGACACCACTTAAAGGTTTGATAAGTGCCATATCAAAATGATCCCATTTAGATTAATACCAAGCAGTGCTTCAGTGATATAGGCACGCAGGTCTTTGAGCGTGTATAGGACAGTAGGTCTTTCTGAGTCACCAAAGGTTCCCTCCACCATGTTTGACTGTAGGTTTATGAAGTCCAGGGTCTTGCTGCTGATCTCCTGCCCACTTGTATGCAGAGACACTGCATAATGCACCAAAACTGCCTCTTCACTGTCAAAACAATTAATACATTTGTTACGTCATGCACATACACAAGTTAAATGCAAAACCTAAAGGGCCAAAAGCTAATTCTTAAACGGTGTCAAGTGCACAAGGTTAAAGTAAGACGGGCAAGCATCATTAGAAATCTAATATAGACAAAAAAATGACATCCTTCCATGCTTCAATCCACTCATCCATGCAGTCATTTATTCATGTGATTAGCCCTGCCTCCAGTGTGTGAACGAGGCCATAAGAGGTAAGTGTCAGGAACACTACGGTGATAAGGCTAAGAGGATAAGCCAATGCAAGCTGGTATCTCTGCAAGCTGGCAAACCCTAGTTGTTATCCCACTTAAGGTGTAATCACACCAACAGAAATGTGTGCGTATACACTTGCACATGCACAAACAGTGCGACAACAACAGCATTTGACAGTTCAGGTAGATTGGGAATTTTTCTATAATTACATGTGTTAAGTTTGACTGGTCACCTGGCCTGAAAAAAATAAAGCACCACAAATAAAAAGGTTAAATGGTTCAAAGCTCCTAACTTACCCAGAGTCATCCACCTGAGGCCTGCAAGGATAAAGCATGAATACTGTGTAAAGAACTGATCTCAAAATATGGATGGCAGAATGAATTTTTGTGTCTGTGTGTAATTTCTTAATTTTAAATTGCTAACACACCTGAGCTCAAGTATGGATACACTCTTAAATTCAGTCAACCTTTCCAGTGCAGCTGTAATCTGAAAATGTGATAAGACAGAAAACATAGATAAAGTCATGATTAAAGATGGAAAAAATTAAGTTTGCAAAAAAGATCTAGTCAATATAGCTAGATGGCTGTGCAAGCTCACAACATATTAAACTACAACATAAAATACTGTGCAGACATAATAAACAACCAATCGACATGAAGAGGGTGTTAGTCTGAAACCTATCTCCAGTACAATCCTAATCAAACCCTCAGTAAAGGCCCTAAACCTCAAGTTGCTACAGCAATTGTCAAGTGGTTTTTAGAAAATTGAAGTGGATCTGAATAAGAGTGTTTGATAAATGTGGTAAAATAAATGTGTGAACACACTTAAGACTCACTCAGATCACATTTTAGCAGTGTTAATGTGAACTAGAATAGTGATATTTACATTCACACTGCAAAAAAATGTCATCACTCAGGATGTGATCACAGTTTTGAAAATTATACATTTTGACAGCTGGATAGAAACAATGACACTTTTGGTCTATAAAAATGGAAAAGATGGTGTTTAAAATTAATAGTCACTATAGGTCATTGTGAACACACCATAGCACAGTGTACCTCAATTAAATGTGACCCCTACATTTGACACATTCATGAAGGAGCAGTGGACAACTGATGTGCAGTGCTTGGGGACAGTATCTTGCTATGAGTAACTCAGTGGTAACATTAACTGTCAGGCAATTGAATCAGTGACCCTGATCGTGGGGCCAATTCACTCTAGCAACTGGAGAGTAAATCTAGAGTGTGTATGTGTGGTATGCATATACCTTCTTTGTAAACTGCTGAGTAAGTGTCTGGTAATGACTGCTTGTTGAGTCTAAGAGTTCTTCACTCCATGGCTCTCCCGTCAGCAGCCCAGTAAGCTCTACTCGGTGCTCCACCATTGGGTGCATCGAAAGACCAACAACCCCCATTCCAATCTCATTATCAATCTGCAACCACAAACACACGTGTATTATATTTTAATATGGAATATTTTAAATAATATAACAAAGAAAAGAACAGAAGTTTGCATTTATTCTTCAAATCTTCCCCAATTTCCGCAAGTGTCATATCAGAATGTAGCATTAGCTAGCAGATATTAGCATAAGAAATAAGCAATAAAAGTGTGCATTTGCAATTATTTGTTATTATGAATACACCACAGCACACAGTGGACCACAATGAAATGTGATGGCTTCATTTGACCTAGGAGCAGTAGCTTGGTAACTGTGCCTTGAGGACCTTAGTGGTACCTTTACTGGTCTGGGACTTGAACTTGCAACCTTCTGATCAAGAAGCCAACTCCCTAACCATTATGCCACCAACTGCCCCAGATAGCTTCAAAATGAAGTTGCACTGCAATACACAATACGCTATACAGCTCAGCCCTAGCTGCCCTAATCCAGGACATTTAGACATTCAGTAATTATCATTAGTTAAAGACTGAGCATGTGTTTTCATTTATTTAGATGAAAACTGGCATTGTAATCCAAAAAATAACAATAACTGAGTTTACCCATGGTGGGTACTTTTTGTGATTTTTGAAATGTGTGTTTATTCAAAAGCATAGTCAACCTGAATGATTTCCTGCCCTTGTTACCATGTAAACTGAACATGCTGGAAAACTGAAACCACAGTAGACTACTTTTAATAGTAAGACTGAACTTTCCTCATACTAAAATATATTAAAAAGCTTGAAAAAACACTTTGCCCATCATTGTTCATCAAGTTTAGCCCTTCCCATCACAAACCTCACTGTCTTCTGTCGATGTGAAGCCAGTTGGTGCTTCTGTCAGGACTTCAATCACAGATTCTGAGACGATCTCTTTTGGAGTCATAGTGGTTGTGGCGGTCGTGGTCTCTGTGATGTCCAAAATTGCCTCTGTTCCTAATGGCACTTCATATTTCATCAAGGCAAATGTTAGCAACTTTTTTCAACACGCTTATTGTGCTTGCTTAACAACATCACAGACATACACATCACACAAATTCAAACCTGGCAGAGTGTTGTCCTCCTGTTTGGTTTCAGCTTCAGGCTGAGACCTAAAATTCAGATACAGCATCATGTAGCATTCACCTATACCAGAGAGACACTCACCGGCCACTTTATTAGCAACAAATATCTTGTATCTATATCCACCAGGCATCAATTAAGAAAAAAACTAACCTATGGTGCTGTCACACACTGTAATCTGTTGTCATGTTCAATCTAATGTCCCCCATCTCCTTTCACCACTGGTGAGTTTAGAATCACAGGTGTCCAATTAATTATTTTGATGTTGGGCCTTTCTCAACGAAACAGTGATTCAGTTAAATTAAATTAAATTTTATTTCTATAGCGCTCTTAACAACTGTTATTGTCACAAAGCGCTTTACATATAACCGGCACAAACCCCCAACAAGCAAGCCTGAGGCGCGACATGTCATGGATGTGGGCATTAAGCTGGCTATAGTGGAGGTTTTGCTGGAGTTGTTACAGCAAGTCTCACTACTAGGTTGAGCATGATTAATAAGGCCATAAAAATATAGCCAGAGAAATTTTGTCAAAATGTAGTGCAGCACTGATTGAAGGCTAATACAAGAGCACGTGTCCACACAAATTGTGCATGACAACAGATGGCCTATATTCTAACTTGATTAATTGTTAAAGTGTATATACTGTATTATATACTGTAGTACTATCCACTTTTGCCACCTCACTCAGAGAAACAATGACCTCATTGTATTTACAAGCTGGACTGAAGTGAAACTGATCATAATCACACCCAAACTCCAGAACGGGGCTAAAAAGCTTTGTGCACTTTTCTATTTCTACCTCATCTATGGGCTACAGCAGGTAAGGCCAGGCCTTAGAGCTTTGGGTTTTATAGCTCATACCTGCACACAGAGGGTTTAGATGCCTCACTGAAGAAAGAGAGAGAGAGAGAGAGAGAGGGAGAGACAAACAGAGTAAGAGAAAGAAAGAGATTCTTAGCTGCTAATGCTAAGGGGCAGTGGTGAAGGGAAGGGCAGTCGGGTTAAGAAAGGATTTTGGAAAGGAGACATGGGAAGACTGCTATAATAGTACCCATCTTACTTTTTCAGTCCTGATAAAACCAGCCTCTACAGACGCAGAAGAAAATAAAGAGTATGACAAAGTTCTTGAAAGAATGTTGTTTTTTAGACTCTAATCTACATCAGTGAAATGCCTCTATTACTTACTCTTTCGATAAGATTAAGGTGTTCCTCCGACTGACTGAATGTAACTCCAATCTCCTGTGCGCTAATTGTGCCTGCCTGGCACTGGCTCATCCAGTACTTGTATTCCTCCTGTTTAGGAAGGCGGTCCCAGAAAATCTTGAATGCTTCCCACACTGTCTCCTGGCACACTGACACAAAAAATGAACCATACCATACTCACAGTGAGAACCTGTACCATACTCTCAACGATGCATGTGTATCATTAAAATTTTCCAGTAGCAAAGAAAAGTGGATAAGTGAATGACTATTTGCCATTGTGAACACACCACAGCACAGCACACAGTGCACCACAACGAAATGTGACCTCTGCATTTCACCCATCCGTGAAGGAGCACTGGGCAGCTAACAAGCGCCCAGAGAGCAGTGCTTGGGGACAGTACCTTGCTCATAAGTACCTCAATGGTAACTTTACCAGCCCTGGATTCAAACCTGCGACCTTCTGATCACAGGGCGAACACCCTACCGTTACACCACCAGCTGCCCCAAAAATGAAGGCAGTATCTGGCAATATCTCAGAACATAAACATATCATCGGTATAAGGAAATGGCCAACTCTGCTTCTGAGTCATTTAAGCAAACTCCATTCTACTTCGGAACTAATTTAGGCCAGTAGTAGTCACCATGTCTCGCTTTCCCTCTTTGTCTAGGGGTTGTTTGCCCTAATGTTCTATACCTCTGACTAAATTGGATTCTACCCTTCATCTTGGTATGGAATGTAGCAAATAAAAACAATCTCAATTTAGCTCCAAAAAGAAGGCTTCTGACTGAAATCGGTTGAATACTGGACACATTCTAGCAGTAAATGTGGACTCGACCAACCCTAATCTGTGTCCTCCTCTTAACGCCTCAAACTATTACGCTAAAAGCTCTTTGAGGCCTCCAGCTGCCTGTGAGGTTTTATTAAGGTGAGGATGAGTGCTGGTGTCTCTTGTCTCATAAATGTCAGCTCAGCTAATTTAACCAAGCAGGAGTACAGATGTCCCACTCCAAGAAGGGTAGAAGGGTGCAAGGGGTCGAACTGCCTTCATTTACATGGAGCTGGAACTGGATACCTTTGACTTCTACACCCGATGAAGTTAGACTGCATGAGCACCTGGACCCTACAGAGGTCTTGTCATCTGGAGCATGCAATGACCTCTTTATTTTTAATTGATCATCTCATTGGCTCAATACAGGTTTTATTTACCAAATTATTAAATGTAGCTTTCTTTGGAAAGAATGAATCACTCGATGTAGGCGTGTATTTATATAGAAAAAAATTACAAATCTAAAAATAATGTTTTACTCTGACGACTGATCTATGCTTTCTTGGCAGAGAAGTAGAGAAGAATTGTGTGAGTTGTCATGACGTTTGTTTTGACAACTTGACACATGCTACATGACTTTAAATGTGTCAACCTTTTGGTACAGTATAATCAAATTCATAACACTGAATGAGCAAATAATCACTTATACTGCCTTCCCAGCTCCCAAAAAGTTTAATTAGATCTTTTCCACTACAATGCTAACCGATAAAAACCTTGCAACCAATAAAGTTGTCAAAAATGTTAGCAAAACTAATACAGGCTAAGAAAAGCATTGTAAGAAAGAACCTTAAGGCAAAAGAAAAGAAAATTAAGGCAGCAGTTTAGAGGTTCCAATTTGATTTGGTTTGGTGAAAGAAAGAAACAAAAGGGAAATTGTATAATATAGTAAAGTAGTAGCAAAAAGTTTCTGAATTTGCAGACTTAAAACTACACTTCTCTCTCAACATGTAAATAAAGGGGGAAAAGTTTACATCAAACCTAAATTGCTAGTGATGTCCAAAAATGTAACTGAAAAATGAACTAAAGAACTTTTAATTTAAAAAGGAATAAGGAGATCTAAATGTTTCAGCATCAGCTGTCTCGGTGAGCTTTATGTCGATTAGTCCTGGAGATGCTACAACCTTAGTGGGCCCACTTCCAACACACTTCGTGACTTTGAACTCCTCCCTACTGCCTCCTAATTGGCTGAGCAACATGTGAGCTGTCAGAGCCAATCTTAACCCCCTACTCACGTGTGACCCGTAAATTGACTCCACCATATGACTTATGACTGAGTGTCTGACGGACTGAAAGTTACGTCAACGCAATAGGCATTCCAGTACGTGGAAACAATGCAACAACGTCAGAAAATATATTTGCATTTTCATCAATAGCACTATATTGCAAAGAATGTGGGTGCAAAATTATTATTATATTTGAAAAAACAAATCACAAATCTACAAAAATAATAAGTCAAAATACGAAAGAACCATCCATTCTAGTATCAAAAAGCCTAGAATCAGAGCTATCTTTTGAAGATCAGTCATGAGTCTGATTATTTGAGGCTGCAACAATTAATAGACATTATTCACGAAGACTGGAAAATTTGTTTACATAAAAATTAAGTATTAAAGCATTGTATTATAAATCTCATAAATGTTTATTTGTAACTGAAATGCACCACAGGAAGTGCTGGGAGCTGCATTGCTTTTATTGTTTGCCATGCCCACTTTCTGGATATTAATTAATATAATTCTGCTATTTGTTTTGTTCTTGCTATTTTCATTTTAAATATACTTTGGTCTTAAATGTGTATTATTTAATTTAATTTATTACATTTTTCTTCTATATTTCACAGGTTATTATTTTCATTTGCTATGTATTAACAACACAGAAATATTTATATGTATACATGTCAAACTAGATTTCTGATGCTTATTAAACAGGACTAGAGCACAGTCTTTTGTTGGTGTGTAGTGTTGAGAAATCATATTTGCTTACTATGTTTAAGGATAATTTCAGGATTTTGCACATACATTATTAGTAATATTACCAATATTACCACTATATTTCTGTTCCACTGCACCACAAATGATTTTTTTCAGCAAACAGCAAACTTTCACTGATGCTAACATCCTAAACCTTGAATTTCTATGCAAAAGCACAGGTTACTATGCAAAAACATGATTGTGATTTGTGCCACAGTCTGATACTCATTATTTGTAGAATTAAAGGAATTTGAGAATTGATCATATTTGAAAACAAGCACATCCAAGAAGTCAAGAATTTATGTTAATGACTAATAGCAGCAAATACTTTTAATACTTACTGTTAAATGAGAGAGTTGGGTATAGCATTTTAAAGGGAAGCTTTTAAATGGAGTGCTGTTCTTTGTAAGGTACTTTTACTTCTAGTCATCTATACGCCCACTATTTAGTGCTCAAAATTTAAATAAATTCATTCATTCAATCAATTTGAATGAATTTAATTAAATTATTTAAAAATGCTTTCCTTGTGTACAAACATGAATGTCAGTTGAGGGAGGTCATTCAGGAATAAGCTAATCAAAACGTGTAATAGTGTGTATTTTGAGAGCTTAATTGAGAATTGTACACACAATTTTGCTCTATCAATGTACACTACAGTAGCTTTTTAAACTATATTGAAGCTAAAATCCAATCTGTGCTGCAAATTTTAAAATACAGGATCCTAGTCTACTTGAAAGACAAGAAAACTGGAGCCTCCGCCAGTCTCACCTCTGAGCTGGTAATATTTCAGGTGGTTCGACACAGCTTGCTGTACAGTCTCCTGAGTGCAAAGTCGTACTCCACTGGACAGGAGAATGTTGCGCTTCCTTCGTGGAAGTAACCGTTTATCCTCTGATATAATGGAGAGCGCTTGAAGTGGAGTGTGTGCCCATGAAAGATCGGAGACCTGGGACTGCTTGCTTGCCTCTTGAAATTTGGAAAACAGGTTAGCTGCATCTAGAAAAAGAAAGAACTCCAATTGCTGATTTAAAAACATATACATATATATGTATATATATATATATATATATATATATATATATATATATATATATATATATATATATATATATATAATCAGATGCTGTGGAATGATGTTCAGAAGATTCATGTGTTAAATATATCCACAAACTGATACACACACTCTTAAACTACACAGATTTGCATTTATCCTTTATATTCTACAAGAATCCAAGTAAGTCATCACAACAGTCACAAGTCCTGTCACTTCCAAGAGTGACAAAGATACCTACCTGTGTCAATGCCCAAATGGCCTATACCGAAAACACTGGCTAGAAAGCACAGTCCGAACATCCACACGAGCTGCCGCATGTTGACCGCTCTGGTGTCACTTGCTAGCACATATAAAAGCAGCGAGACAGAGACTTGGAGTTGCAAAACACAGCAAAGAGGAAGCCCACGGTTCCACACCAGGGCATAGCCAACCACAAAGAGTTTACATTTACCAAAATGCTTCTCTCTGTGTGATAGTTAATGAGGGATCCGTTCGTCTGATCTGCCTCAGATGAGCACAGGTGTCATTCCGAGTCTTCCAAGTACCTCCTGTGGCAGGTGAACAGATGGGACTTTTTTCCCCACTTTGCTTTCTAATCTTGTTTGGTAATCCTGTAGAGCCGGTCATCAAGGAGTGACTGAAGGAGTGAGGTAGAACTCAAAGCCTCAGGCAGGAGAAAGGGAAAAATTGAGATTGAAAATTGTGGAAAACAATTGAAAGAGAAGCTATAATAATAGCAAGAGTATCTGTTTTGTACATGTGGAAATTTTGGTCTGCTGGTATTCCTCATTTGCTCACTCATTCAAGTTACAGTTTTTCATGGACGCTTAACTACATTGACCATGCCATTAGTCCGTGTTGTCAATTCCAAATAAATATAAATAAATCAGCAACTTTTTTACACAACAGAAACCATGTTATCATTGCTTGTACATCACTTTTCATTGCAAAAGGACATTTGCAAAACACTAGTCACAGTGATCATTTGGTAACACCAAAATCACATGGGAGTGTCTGATCAAGCAATTCACTTCAAAATAGCGGCTGCTGCTAAATCCCGATCCCAAAACACTACTGCAATTGGGCCAAACTTGCAATTGGTTTCACTACTTTCTGCAAATCTAACTCTCAATCACGCAAAAGTTGCTAACGCGGTATAAAAGTAGTAATAATGCGGTGTCATTAAACACACAATGAAACAAGACTGGAGAGGACGTGGACGTAGATGTGGAAGAGGAAACAGTGGGCAAGGTCAAAGACAGAGGTCAGCCATAAAATTACAGCCAGTCATTGACCATGTTCATGGTCATGTGTTGCATCAATTATTCAAACGTTCAAAAGGGAAAATAGATATGTAACATTCACTCACTGTAACTCAAATATAGACCACTGTTTTTGCAGTTATCAGATGTATATTTACTGCAGTATTCTACATGTCTTTATAGACTCTAAAGAAGACCTGCAGTTGGCAGGAGTGGCAAGCTGTTCACTGCTGACCATGAAGATGGTGCTGGGGAACAATACACTCCGTTTACAGGACATACAGCCTGCTGTAATTGCAGGCCACACAACATAACATTCATTTAGTCAGTTTATCAACTGAGATATCAATATGTACAGGTAAAAAGTCACTATACGAGTTGTTCACTATACATTTACTGTAACTCTGTGCATCACTCGGCATATCAGAGACTGGTCCTGTTGTGTACATCCCAACAGTTGGGCCATATAACTCTGGAAAGTTTATTGTATTCCTCGATGAGATTTACAGAGCACTTCTAGAGAAGATGAGTAAATCTCATGCCTTTTTATATCATGACAAAATGTGTTTTCTTGATTTTGTGTTTGCATACACACCCAATAAAACCACTTTACCTGCAGAGAAGACATGTTTTCTCATTCTTGTACTGTGTTGCTCCCTCTGGGAGTGTACTGATTTTGCTTAGTGTTTTGATTCACGTAGAGGGGGAGTTTAGCCAGATTTGTTATTGTTATGCAGGCTGCATTGGCTGATTTGAGAATGTGGTTATTGTTCTGAGAAAAACTGCTTTGGCCTAGAGAAGACGTCAGCGCTTGTGGATGATGTTCAAATACGGCTTCTTCTTTGAATGATAGTGTTTTATGTGGCATCTGCGGTTGGCACAGCGAATTGTGTTCAGTGACAATGTTTTCTGGAAATATTCCTGAGCCCATTTAGAATCATGGCAGAATCAGACCATTAAAGATTCATGCCTGTTTGTGATGCGCCTAAGGGCCCGAAGATCATGGCCATCCAGTATGTTTTTTTTTCGGCCTTGTTCCTCATGCAGAGACTTCTTCAGATTCTCAGAATCTTTTATGTTCTGAACTGTAGATAATGATACATTGAGCCTCTTTGCAATTTGACGCTGAGGAACATTGTTCTGAAATTCCTCCACTATTTGTCGAAGCAGTGTTAGGAGAACTGGTGATCCTCTGCCCATTATTACTTCTGAGAGACACTACCACTCTAAGATGCTCCTTTTATACTCAGTCATACCCAGTACTGACCTGTTGCCAACTGTCCTAATTAGTTGCTAATTGTTCCTCCAGCTGTTGTTTTTTGTACAGTTCCTAACTTTTCCAGCCTCTTATTGGCCTGTCACAACTTTGAGACGTGTTGCTGTCATGACATTCAAAATGAGCCTATATTTTTCATGAAATTGCAAAATCTCAGTTTCACCCTTTGATGTTTTCTGTGTTCTGTTATGAATAAAATATGGGTTTATGAGAATTCCATATCATTGCATTGTTTTTATTTACAATTTGCACAACGTCCCAACTTTTTTGGAATTGGGGTTGTACTACCAAATAACACTGATGAATGTTTGGTTAGGTCTAGTTTTATGAATGATGCAAACACTGGGGAGAATTTTAGTGAAATGTTCCATAGTTGGGGGCTTATAATTTTGACCTTGACTGTATGTATATCATTATATACTGTTACATAGAGTTGGCTCGCTCTCTGCTTTTTATGTCACGATGCCATGATGATGATGATGCCATGTCTTTCATTTCATCTCAAACTTTTGTTTTTCAAACCTGTTGGCTGACGACTGGAATTTTTGATGCACATTTGCACCTCTAAAGAACATTTCTGTGGATTTTTTTGGTCAGAGCCACTTGAGGGGTCCAACGAAGGGTGTGTTTACCGTAACACACTAAAGGAAACAGGCTGATATGGAAAAACCAAAAAAAACATTGACAAAAGACAGCAGATTCATCTGATTGTTGGACTTCTTTGAGTCATCATTAGCAAAAGCCAGTTTCATCAACCAAACTGAACATCACATAAGGCAGAGTCACCTACATCTAGTAACTTACACATCCACACACACACACACACAGTTCCATCATTCTCTCTACAACTACTTAAAGTGTCCCAACCAAGTATTGATCTCAGGGGGGAATAGATTTGGGAAAGTTGGCAGTGTAACGGCTGGGGAGTTGGTCCCATGATCAGAAGGTAGTCGGTTAAAGTCAGTCCTTGACTGCTAAAGGTACCACTGAGGTACTCATGAGCGAGGTACCAAAAAACTGCTCCTTCACGGATGGGTCAAATGCAGAGGTCACATTTCACTGTAGTGCACTGTGGGCTGTGGTCACGGAAACAAATAATCAGTCTCCCCTTATTTTTTTCTAGATGGATGATCTACTGCAGGTAGGTAGTGGTTTTGTTCTTCAATAAATCACAAGATCACCTGACAACTATTTTATTTACTGAGGCTTTCCTGCATTAAACTATATTTGACCAAAAATGACAACTGTGTATCATTTCCTCAGTGTGTCTTTAGTCTTTTATCTCCAGACATATTTCATAAGACAAAAACAATCTGACCAAACGCCACAAGTTCTGATCTCCAAAAACATTTAGATTAAGACAATGGTGTTGTTTATTCAGGTTGGGGTTTATCTTTTGGAAGATCAGAAACAATTATGTGCTGTTAATAAACCAAATTAGAGGATCTTAGAAAGGGGCAAATACTTTTTCTATGGCTCTGTACCTGAGGCAGACGCCAGGCACAGAAACATCTCAGAATGCTATGCTGATACTGCAGGAGCTCTTTCCTCTTCGCATCTGAGTTAAAAAAAAAAAAAAAACAACTGCTACATTAAGCAGGATTTGGCTAAAATGCAGTTTAAACCACCAGGACACATTCGCAAGCTTGTTCCATCAGCAAAATCCACCTTGTCACTTACATTTATTACATTCTAAGTGTGTACATCAGAGTATCAGTGTACAAAAAAAATCTAAAACATATAAAACATGAAAAGACTACAAATGTGGCATAAAAGCGGTGATAACACCCAAGCTAAACCAGTGCTTCCTGCTACTGGACTGCATTAACTATTTCAGTTGTGTCCTCCAGGGTGTCGTGTCCCAGCGAGCCTTGCTGGAACCGGTACAGGTGCAGCACCAGGTCCCGGATCTCCTGCCGCTTCTCGCGCACTTGCTGCCTGGGAAACCAGCGTTCCAGCCTTAGCGGAAGGTCGAAGTGCACCACGGGGTCCTATGGGAGGGAAAAAAAAGACGAAAGGTCAAATACTGTCCCCATTTGCACCCTGATTTACAGACGCGGGGGCTTTGGCTCGAGTCGTAAAATTACCGACTTGTTTTTTTTCATATTAGTGCTTCTTATTCTACATTGCGTCGTTTTTTTCTTGATTATGCTAGTACTCAAGGAACTGGTTATTCCCAAGATGTAATCATGTAAGAAACAGTGCTATTAAAGGGCAGTAGGGCCTTGTCCTTTTAACTCCTACAAGCAGTGTTTCTAGATCACAGTACGCTGTTGGTTTTATTCTTTTAACCTTCTGCTTTAGATGGCCATAGCTGACTCAGGTTGGCTGTTTAATCCAAATTTTTGGGTTCTTCCCCTCAGAAAACATGATTGTGATAAGATTGTGATTCTGTGCGGCTCAAGCGCCAACATACTTATGGATTACCTTAACCATTGACTCCTATGTATTTCTGTTCAAAGTTCAAGCTCTTATAGTCGTGCTTTGCTGTTGAACTTCTTCACAAACACAGCTGCCTATTGGCCCACATCAGCTTTCGGCTTTCAGATATGAATATCCTCATAATTCCTTGTTGAAATGTTGTCTAAAGTGAAATCACTACCCTGAAAATGCTTTCATCGCAACACATACTGACTAATTCCTATACGGCGCTCTCTTAACTGGCCGTTTGAATTGCACAGCATGTCTTTTAACTGGCAACGCATCACTCGTGTCCTGGCATTTATTCATTACAGAATTTGTTTAAAGGTGGCGTTGTTGCTTTTCCGTGATTAAATGGCCAGGCCCTGTTTTCTATTTTTGACATTCACCAATTCACCATCCAGCTACAGCTATTGCACGTCACATGCTCCCCAAACAAATGGACGATGGAGGGGGTTTTTATAAATCAATGACCGTGTCTTCTTAAAGAACCTTGCAGATTTTGGTACAGAAGTTTCACGACTGACCATAACACAGGCTTTTTGGTTCACTTCTCAAAATGATCTGGTCAATCTACCTGCAAGAAGCTCTCGGCATACTGCAGCAAGTAGAGGCCGCAGTCGCTGCTGTTGTCTTGCAGCGGGACGCGGCAGTGGGAGCCCACCATGCGCTCTGCGCTGAAATCTCGCTGGCCGCCTCGCTTCACCTCCCACTCCACCTGCAGGTACCTAGAAAGGGGCGCGTTTCAAAAAGAGAACTTAAGAACTCGGGAACTTTAAGGATGGTGCTTCAAGCGGTCGCACATTAGCTAAGGCGCTGAAGACGCAGGAGAGAATTAGCCAATTAAAGATAGGGGATGATTAGGAGGCCAGGTTTCATGGGGTCACGGGCGGTCACTTGAGCGGGACGTCAAGGTTCCATTCTCGAGCCAACATCAGATATTAAATATCTGTTACACGGCGTTCGCCCTGTGATCAGAGGGTTGCAGGTTCGAATCCAGGGCCGGTAAAGTTACCACTGAGGTACTCATGAGCAAGGTACCGTCCCCAAGCACTGCTCCCCGGGCGCTTGTTAGCTGCCCACTGCTCCTTCACGGATGGGTTAAAGGCAGAGGTCACATTTCGTTGTGGTGCACTGTGTTGCTGTGCTGTTCACAATGACAAATAATCACTGACTTTCAACACTGCAAAAAATAAAAATCTGTACAAGTGTAATTGACTTGAATTCAGCATTTTAATCTTGTTACACCATTTTTTGGATTTATTTTCTTGGTAAGACTGAATATTGTTTAGATTATTTGACTTGTTTCAAGAAAGTTTATCTTGAGTTATCCTAACTAGGTAATACAACTAATTTTGAGCAGTTTTTCTCTTAAAACAACCTACATTGGTAAAGGAGTTGTGTTAACAGGTAGACTGTAAGTATATTTTTACTTGTTTCAAGAGAATTGGAGGAAAAAAAAACTAGTATATTCTGCTTAATTTAAGTTGTGTATGCTTAGGCTTTGAGTATTTTTTTCCTTCTTTTAAGAAATCTTAGCAAGTGCAATTTTCTTGCTGCACTGGCAGATAATTTTGCTTGAAATAAGTATTTTTTTTCCCAAAAATAGTAATTATTTTCTTATTTTTAAAAAGGCATTTTTTGCAGTGAAGTAATCACTCACTTAGAAAATTCACTGACTATCAACAGCAGGCTGTTCGTTCGGTTAATCAGTAACTTTCTTTTAAATAGCTAGTTTGGCGCCTACTGAAAAAGCTAGTCACTGGTTAACTAAAAAGGACCGCTAATCCAGGATATTTACCGGAATATTAAGACGTCATCATACTGTCTTATTCGATGCATCATCATTAGCATGCTAGCTAGTTTAGAAGCTACTGGAAAAGCTGTTACTTTTTAAACTATGACACTATCCAGAGCATTAGACAAAATGATTACGTTACGCTAGCAAACAGTTCGTCCGCGACTTGCAACCGGCTGCTAAACAGAATAAAGGTTATGGAATCTACGAACATTGGTTGAACACTTACTCGCGGAGGAGCTTGAAGATTCGCTCATGAACAGACAGCTTAAGAGAGTCCATGATGAGGATGCAGGGCCTGGAGGAAATCAGCAACATCCAAAGCAAACGTGAAACAACCGATGCATCTTGTACAGCAGCCATGTCTAAAGTCCAGACCGCGGGCCAATCGCGGACACGGGTCGGATTTTATACAGCCCACGCCGTCTGTATTTACATTTTTGGTACGTTATTTTTGGACCGTTCACGAGCAAAATCTCGTCTCTGTGCACTCAACTCTGCCTGCCCAGCTGCATTATAAACGTCAGGACAGACAGAGTCGTGTCCATTCACTCCGTTTGACTCTTTTTAAAAAGCAACGGTGAATCGCGCAGCCTCTCCATATTTTTCCGAAGCGATCAAATACGGTCCGCACGGCAGATCCGCAGCAGAGCGGACGTAAATAATCGGATTGTACATTGTTTGCACATCGGCAGAGTTGAGCATGAGTGTGAAGGCAGAGTTGAGCGGCACGCTTCAGGCGAGTAAACGTTCCACTACTGGCTCAGAATTTTGGCACCAAAATAACGGCATAAAAATGCAACCGTCATGGCTACAGCAAGCAAAAGGATAATAACGGCCAGCGCTTCCAAGATAGGTGGAAATTACAGTATTTTTCTTTTCACTGCATTAAAAAAAACTACGATAAAATGTAGTAAAACATTATTATTCAATAAAGGACGCGTATAAATACAGTGTAATTTAATTGAACGTATAGTTTAAAATAATGTCGTCAGGGACTGTGGTCCTTCATGTTGTACAGAAAACCTCACAAGACCTCGCACCTCTTACAGACGGTCCTTCGCTTGCAGGTGCTTTCAGTGCAGTCCTAAAAACAGACAAATAACAAAGGTTTTTAATCCAATAACTGCAAAACGGCAACCAAAAAAAAAAGCCAGCCGTGTTTACAAAGTCACTTACAGGTGGAACGGGGGCCATAACGATCCTGGAGCTGCTTTCATCTACAGGGAGGAAGCGGGTGTTTAAAGGTAATGAACAAAGTATCAATCGATACTTCCAGGGGCAGTTTAAGTCCTATGAAAGCACACCTTGACCTCTGTCGCCGTCGCCATTCGACTTTTGGCTCTCCTGACACTCGTTCCCAGGCACGGAGTCGCTGGAACTCTCGCTTCCATCCTGCGCTGAGCCTTGACCTTCTCGGTCCACATACTGTGGTTCCTCCAATCCCGGGAAACACACGACCACCAGGTACCAGTGAGCTCTACAATACAGACCAGGAACACAGGCATAATGGGGTCGAAAATGTTTGTGTGTGTGTGTGTGTGAAAGAGACGTTTCAACCAGACCCATTGCCATGAGTGTATAAAATCAAGCACCTAGCCATGCAGTCTGCACGTACAAATCTTTGGGAAACAAAATGGATCATCCGGAATTGTGTAAATACCGTGTACCAAACGCTCTGAAAAAGCAGGAATCTACTAGTCTTCTACTTTTTAACGTCCTTTTTACGGAACGTTGCCTTGGTGTAACTCTCTCCCTGCCATGTCACACGTGCGTGCGGAGATATCACATATATCACGACAACACTGACCATCCTGTATCCTGGGGTGCAGAACGAAAACACACACAAATATTTCAAAATACATCAAAAGCTTTCATTGTGTTTCTTCTCAATGTAACAGACCTCTTACCGTGCGTTCACACCGCCGGCGGCGAGAGCGTCAAAGTGGCCGGAAGTCATTCATTTTCAATGTGAGCCGGCGGCGAGAGGCGGCGAGAGGCGGCGCGTCTTGGACGGCGAGAGCGTCAAGGAAAGTTGAAATCTGGTCAACTTTATGGTAATGAGCTATGACGCGGTTCGGCGGCAACCAATCGAAATGTATAAGTCCACCGCTTGAGCAGATTCCAGATAACGCAGTCGTGTAAACTTTGGTTCCGACCACATTAGTTCCCATTGCCGACCGCCATTAAGCAACAAAGAAGAAGAAGATCCCATGCGGAATGGAGGTTAATAATTGCTGTGGCGGGTTACCCAGTAATTTACAACGTGTCCCTGTTTGACTAGACTAGCACTTAACCATGAACATAAAAATGACACACCACACAAATGGCTTTTAATTGAAAGAAAACATGTAACTACAAAAAAGTTCTTTCTATCGACCAATTTCTTACTTTCACATTCAGTATATTTCATGAGGTTAACTTACACCCTCCTTGTGGTCAGTCTGCACAAGATTAACAAGCTTGTTTGATTTGCGGCCCCTTTAAATACAAGACAAGCATTCAATCGACGTCAGAGCGTCCAAAAATCTCTGTACAGCGTCGGTGGCAGGGCGGCCAGGGCGAATTTTGACGCTCTCGCCGCCGGCGGTGTGAACGCACGGTTAGGTGACCATACTCGTACTTGGAAAAAAAAAGAGTCACGGAGAAGGGTCAACGACTGCCAGAAACTGTGTGGCAGTTTGGTGGAGGGGCGACAACACTGTGGGGCTGTTTTTCAGAGTTTTGGCTCTAAACTTACTAACGAAATCCAGCTGAAGGGCAATCCTAATGCTTGAGCGTACTAAGATATTTTGCATCCAACTTTGTGGACACAGTTTAGGGCAGGCCCCTTTTTTTTTTTTTTTTTTAATATATTCCCGTATGACTGTGCCCCCAACGCACAAAGCAAGATCCATAAAGACGTGGTTGGATGAGTCCGGTGTTCGGTTTGACTGAGGCCTGACCTCAACCCCGTACAATACACCGTTGGGACGGAACGGAGATTGAGAGTCGGGCCTTCTTTTCCGACATTTGTGGCTGACCTCGTAACTGTTGTACAGAATCAACGGGCACACGCTCCAAAATCTTGTGGGAGGCTGTCCATTCACTCCGTTTGACTCTTTTTAAAAAGCAACGGTGAATCGCGCAGCCTCTCCATATTTTTCCGAAGCGATCAAATACGGTCCGCACGGCAGATCCGCAGCAGAGCGGACGTAAATAATCGGATTGTACATTGTTTGCACATTGGCAGAGTTGAGCATGAGTGTGAAGGCAGAGTTGAGCGGCACGCTTCAGGCGAGTAAACGTTCCACTACTGGCTCAGAATTTTGGCACCAAAATAACGGCATAAAAATGCAACCGTCATGGCTACAGCAAGCAAAAGGATAATAACGGCCAGCGCCTCCAAGATGGGTGGAAATTACAGTATTTTTCTTTTCATTGCATTAAAAAAACTACGATAAAATGTAGTAAAACATTATTATTCAATAAAGGACGCGTATAAATACAGTGTAATTTAATTGAACGTATAGTAACTGTTGTACAGAATCAACGGGCACACGCTCCAAAATCTTGTGGCAGGCTTTCCAAGAAGAGGGAGGCCGTTATGGCGGCAAAGGAGGAGGTCAACTCCATATCAGAGCAATGTCGTTAAAGTAATGGTCAGGCTTTTGTCCGTATAGTGTAAATATAGAGCTGTCAATATAGATGGAAACCGAAATTGATTACATTTTCACGTAAGTGGGTCTAGCGTAAAAACGGCAACGTCGGATAACAGTTATCTATGTTGGAGTGACAACCCGCCCCCGGGCGTAAACGCGTTTCCGTTTTTACATGCCGTCACACACGCGTCCCAGGTACGAGGAATGACGGTATGTAAAGACCAAAGCACGTTTGAACGTGTTTCCGAAGGCGATGCTCTGGAAAACTTGCCATTTGCTGTGCAAAATGCATTCTGGGTCGATACGGTGTAGTCAGACTTGGGCTCCGATATCTAGGGCCCTATGATTTTGCGCGATGCGGAAAAACGCGGACGGAATCGCGGAATTCAAGAAATAAAATGGAATCCGTTGTAAAACGTGGAATGTGGAATAATCGGCTGATATCGGTGTGTGGGCAAAGCAAAGCGATGGTTTCTAATCAGTTTTGGTCGCTGCAGCCCCCTGTACGTGTTCCCTGTTGAGGCGGGACGCAGCTTTCCACACACACAAACGCACAGACACGGAAGGGGAAACGTCAACGGTCAGCTATGGCGAAGAGGCTGAAACACCGAAGTGCTCAAAAAAATGACGGAATTGGAGTGTCAGTGCTAAGTTTAGAGCAGAACGACACCCAAATAATTTTTACGAATCGGGAGAACAACCCTTTTGTAAGTTTTGCCAGCACACGTTAGACTGCACCCGCAAGAACACGTGACGACCACTTACGGTCCAACTCTCACATCAGAAACGATTCGTTTTGCACGAAAAAATGAATGTTTTTGGTTGTTTACAGGTGAATGTTTCACCAAAGCAGGAAATGTTCTGCTGAACCCCAGCACTTTGTTGAAGTTGAATAACAGTCATTTAATGTGAATTTATTTCTACTGCATTGTTTTTTCCCGTCCACTCCATAATTAGACACTTTTAGGTGAATAAATATGATTATAACGTAAAACACGGAATTCAGGAGAACAAAAATGGAAAAAACGGAATTTGGGAAAAAACTAAACGGAATTCATAGGGCCCTAGATATCCGTTAGTCAGCACTGATGTCGAAGTCTTTCTTCGGTGTATAATGTGTGAAAAAGCTGCAAAATAAACGATAGAACGAAAAAAAAAAGCAATACAGAGGCTTGCACAGCCTGGTCAACAGTTCGGTCAAACGCAGTGTTATTACTCACTCTTGATTGACCGGGACGAACAGGAAGTCCTTCTCAAATATATCCACATGACGTGTCCATGTTCTCACACGCTGGTGCCGTCTGAGCTGTGCTCTAAAAAAAAAAAGGCACCAAAACAAAAGATAATATCAAGCTTTTTGACGTGGCACTCGTAACTGATTAAGCCGCGTTCACAAAACGGCTTAAGTTTAAGGCTGCGATTCAGATCAACAAAACTCAAAACGACAACAAAGATGCACGTTATTCTTTCGTCGCTCCTCAACACGCAGACGACGAATGCACTTACGGCGTGCTGGTGCTGTCTTCGTTAGCGTTGTCGCGCCGCGTCAGCTGTTTGTAGAAGAAGCTGCTGAAAACGTGAGCTCTTTCCACCGAGGCACGAGGGGCCTTCTCCACCAACAGATACCTTCAAGACACACGCACATCGAACATGTCGATCCCAAACTCACATCCAACTTAGCGGACAGTGCGGCGCTACTGATCTTCTGATTTCATTTCAAATACGCACGAGGCCCCGTGTCTGACCCCGGCGAAACGCGTCAAAAGGTTTCCATATTTGGAAATGGTGGCGTGTTGAACGACAGTTCCGTTTACGGAATTTTCAGAGGCTGTGGATATGGATTTAAATCCCTGCTGTAGTAAGTGTTCAGTCGTCGCTACTACGCTGCATTTGTTAAGGGCATTGCTATAGTTGGTCCAGGAGTTGGTTCTGCTTTGCTGTTGGTCTGTCCATCCGAATCGCACCTGTCTGTTTGCTCTCGTTGCTGGCGTAAAGTGCAGGTGTCGCTGTTGCCGTCTGAAGTTAATATAAACCACCTTGTTTTCGGATCATCTACGCTCAACCTCCGCTGCGGCCACCAAAACCGTCAGGTCGACCGTGGCCTGGCACAAAGGGGCCGACGACGTTCACCCGTTTTGTTTTGTTTTTTCTTTAACGGAGAACAAATGATGTTACGAGCGTTTCCGAAATCATGATCTGGAGCGAATTTTTGGAAAAACCGGCGCGTGTACTCACTTGAGGTAGAAGTCAATGATGACGTCGTTCAGGAACTCCCCGCTGTCGAGGCACTCCAGGTCCTCCGTGCTCACTGTAATGGCTCCTTTCGAGGGCGGTGGTGGGAACTGGATGAGTCTGAGGAAATAAAACGAGCGCAGGAGGGGAGACAAGGAGGAAGCGACACGGCATGAGCCTCGGCCCCCAAAAATGCCAAAAATGCTAGTCAGTAGTAAAGGAGCGTCCATAACCTCCGAGCGGGGCCCTGGTGGCGGTACGGGATCCACTCGGCTCCGGGTTTGGGCGCTACAGACACGGCGTACGAGCCGTGAGCCCGGCGGTGCTGAAGCGTGTAGACCACGTTCGGCCGGACGTCCGAGTCCTGAGAGTTTAAAACACACAGGTGTAGAGAGAGAGAGAGAGAGAGAGAGAGAGAGCGCAACAGCGATCATTTAAGACCGATCCTCTTTAACCCTTTGCTGACTCAACCTTGTCAGTTATCATGTAAAGTGCCTTCCATATATTTGAGCAAATTTACTATCTGGACGGTAGGAGGTGTTCAAAGCCCTGAGGGTGGACAGACGTTAGGGTGGACAAGTCCGAAACAAGCACCACTTGCAGATGCAGTTGGTCGGAGGGCATTACACCTGAAAGGAAG